>CABHPP010100671.1:0-17461 GCA_902168425.1 Peromyscus attwateri
TAGTTTTGCTTATGTCTTTGAATCCTAAGCAATTCAGTTAAGACTACAATAGTATTTAGTTTTGCTTATGTCTTTGAATCATAAACAATTCAGTTAAGACTATATTAGGCATTCAGAGACATCCTAGGGACTAGTAGTGAGGTAGAGGATATGGTGGATAGAACAGAGCTTGAGGGCACAGGTGGCTGAGACAGTTGGGACTGGCTGGGCACTGCTCACTCTCCAAGGTCCTCCACAATGTGGTCCTTTTAGACATCTAAGATGAATCTTAGCAGCTCACAAGTGATATGCATTTTATAGCTCAGCTTGTAATCTATGTATCATTGATTTGGTATAACCTTTGAGACAGTTCCAAAGCCCATCCAGTTTCAAAGAAGGAAGAAAGACACCATCTTTTTTTTTTTTTTTAAATTGAAGTGTGGCTTTCTGGAAGATAACTGAGAAAGGAAATATCACTGGGATCATCATTTTTCAAATGTCACACTTTTGTTTTAAAAACTGATCTAGAAATAACTATTTTCTTTTTCATAGTAGTGATTAAAAAATAAATGAAGTCAACAGAGGAACAAAGACTGCGATCTAAACCCCCTGAATTGAAAAGAACACTTACATTAGCCCTGGCATGGAAAGGGCTGGGCTATTCAGACTCACCTCACTCTAACACATGCCTTTTATAAAATTGTTTTGCCTTAAAAACAACCAAGGTGGATATGTGAAGGAAAGCTTGCTGATTGGACAGCTTGCAAAATGAGAAGAAATAAAGCTGCCTCCACAGCCCATCAGTGGTTCTTTCTTACCTGCTTAGGTTAAGGCAGACATGGGGGAGGAGCTGGTGAAGGCACATTGTAGGCATGACATTCATAACCACATCTATTGTGCAAGAATCCAACACTTCCCTATACCTGTGTCTGCACACATAGCCCAATCGAGATAGGAGAGAATAAAGGCTGAGAATCACTCCTCTGAGAGTCACTCCACCATCTTTTTTTGGGGGGGGGGGTCTAGTAGTGTAACTATGACATTCTCAGCATGACTTAGTTTAACTCACTATTATCACAAAATCTCTGTTTTTGAAGGGAAACAAATAGGAGTAAAGCTTCTTTTCACAACTAAAACTAGTGTGCTCCAAAAATGAAAAGTAGTAATTAGATATTTACTCTTATTTCATTAGCACTGTTTCTCACTTTAAGTTATGTTAAAATGCTTAACCAAATATCCCCTTTTTCGTTTTGAATGAAAAGACCATGTGTTATGAATATTATGGTAGCTACTATGTGGTATAGTGTTACTTTCCTTTCTATTCTGTACCAGTATTATTTCTGTATCAGTGGGTACCAGCACACCTTTATTTAGAGTGATGATGTAGATTTCTGTATTCCTCTGTCAGAAGTGGCAAGGGGTATGTAATTTGTGTGTGTGTGTGTGTGTGTGTGTGTGTGTGTGTGTGTGTGTGTGTGTTTTGAAATCAGTGATTAACTTCAATGTACTCTAAGGCAAACAGCTGCTTGAAACCTATTCACAAATCTTTAAAACTCCTTTGTCTCAGAGAGATAAGAAAACATGAACAAAAATTAGGCAGAGTTGTCATAGTAGGTACTATTTTTCTGTCCTTGAGCTTGATTAATCTCCAATAAAAATTGAAAAAAATGTTTTGGTAATATTGTATTATATTACACAGCATTAAACAGTAATTTCTTCTCTAAGATGTACTTGTGCTACTGTGTCAAAGGAAAGGCGAAACTGACAGGATTCTAGCAGGGCTGTTGTTGAGATCTTTAAATGTTTAAGCAGAAGGTATAAGCTGATTTTATTTTAGCTTTTTCCTTCCTGCACTCTAAAATTCGTTCTACTCAGAAATGTATGTGTTCAGTTTTTCAATAACATAATTAGTTAATTTGATCAGTTACCTTTCCATGAACAAATTAGATTTTATTTGTCTTTAAATGTATAAAAGTAACCAAGATGAAATGTTATAATAAAACATGGTACCTCATCATATTCAGTTTTTTTTTGTTTGTGGTCTTTATCAAATTTTTTGTGTTTCTCCATGAAGAACAGAGACAAGTTTTCAAAAACATTTTATTCTCATTAAAGACACTTCTGTATCTAATTGAAAACATTTTCAAATCCTTTTTAATTCTTTGACATTTTCATAGTTGTATTAATGAACTTTAGTGATTTTTGATCCCTATGCCCTCTCCCACCTCTTCCCTCTCCCAACGAGACCTTTATTCTTCCCAACAAGTTCCCTTCCTTTCTTCATGGAATTGAAATTACCTTAAAATTTGTTCCTCTATAATTATCTTTTAAGTGTTGACATCTTAGAGTTCTGACATATTATGTAAAGATAAAAACCAAGTAGAGGTATATTTTGTCTCAGAAATGTTTGATTTTGACTTTTTAAATTGCTCTTTTGGAATTACTCTGACTCTTTTTCTGATTGACCTCCTTTGGAGAGTGTACAGATTGAGCTACCTATGTGCAGTGGGCTGTAGTAGACACAGAATTTGCTCAAGAGACCTGAAAAAAAAGGAACTTGGGCACTTTTTGGTGTAATGTAATAAATTCATAATTGAGATGATTGTGTTGAAAACTTTTTAAAATAACAGAATTTTCCATAAGAGTAATGGATTTAAAGTTTTTTATTATTAATGTAGAGGATGTTCTTCAGAAAAATGTTGTTAATTTAATAACTGTCCTAGAAATTTTCAAATTTGACATTGAAAATAGGTTATATGTATATATTCTTTGAAATACAAATATGTGGAATTAAATTCATGCTAATTATGCTCCAGCATCAATATTACTGATCTCAGATTGATTCAAGTTATATTGTATCTGCTTATGGTGTAAAGAAGAAAAGGTATAACCAAGTAGTCTAAATATAAAGACACACACACACACACACACACACACACACACACACACAACACACAAACACACACACCCCTACCCCTTCCCCATATCCTCCAGGCTTCCTGTACTCTGGAGATATCATTATGTCTGTTGTTTAGCTTGCACTTTCTGGTGAAGAAGTAGAAAATTGGAGACCTGATTTTTAGTGATTTCTGGTATGATGTAGCAAGGCATTTTCATTTCTCTCTGTGTTGGATCCTTTCCACTTATTCATTTCCCATTCAATGCTTTTATTTTTTCTGTATTAAAAACTATATAGAGCTCTTTGTTAGACTCAAAAGTGAATAACGGTGTAGGCACAACACTGTAATTATAATGTTAGGGTGGATGAGGGGGGGAAACAATTGCTGGGAAAATGAAAACACGTAAAGGGATTTTAAAATCAGGTGAGTATCTAAGAATGAGTTATAATCTTGTAGAATCACATAACTAATGTATGCTGAGCGGGTTGCCATTGGGCAAGCTGGCACCCTTAGAAAGACCATTTTCACTGTTCACTACAACAAAAACCTCCAGCATCCGCATCACACCCGAGCCTCAAGCTTACAAGCAACAGCAATGCTTTCTATGGTAAGGAGACTTTACTTTTGCCATAGCCTCTTCTTGATAACGTCTGATTAGCAGGGAGTTAGTAACCCAGTAACGCAGGCTTATCCTCTTTGCTGCAACTCTCCACAGTGTTGTAGATTTAAAGTGTTAATACAAAACTCTACTAACAAAACACACTGAAAACAATTTACTCCACTATTTTAAAAGTATCTCGTGCTTCCATGCAAGGGAAATATCAATGGTGGGAATGTTATTATCATATACAAAGGCATAATACGTGAGAGATAACACAATTACTCAGGCACAGAAATAAAGCTGTACTGGTAGCTTTGGAACCTCCTCACCCCTACTCAGAATGATGTTGGGAACATGTCATTTTTAAGGTGGGAAGAGCAGGCAGGTGGTTGCAAAGGCATTGACCCTAATAAAGAATAACTAATATATAATTGCTATGTTTATCTTCCTGAACTGGGAAATGTTGTTGAATAAAAAATGACTTTCGTTTCTCCCCTTCAAGACATCAGTGTTACAGTTTTTAAACCCACAAATCCATTCCTATAGATGGTGTTTGTCCTGTGGTATAAAAATGAATATTTGTAGATGTCAGTGGATTATGATTAGAATCTCTTGTTTTCGCAAGGAAAGGGGGTGGGTAGCTGTGGTGGAAGCTCCTGAGACACGTGACCGTTCCGCCCCATAGATAGCACTGGAAAGCTCCTTCGCATACAAAGGTAAAGCTGAACAAGGAAGGACAGGAAATTATACACCAGACCAAATTAGTTTTAAGGCTTCTGGACTTGAGTTTTGTGAGGTTGGTGTCAGACCGTTTTAGCTTTGGCAGCTAAGCAAGGTATTGGGTAGAAAAAAAAAAAAAAGGATGTTCAATTTTCCAGAGATTTCCTGTGTTTGTTATTGTAAGGCTGTGATTTATTAAGAGTGTCTTACTTCTTCAAGCAGACCAAGGTTTCCTCTGTGCTACTGAGGCTAAGATAGATGAGGTTTGTGCTAGGCGTCTATGAATGGGGCACGGTTATAGGACCCAGGCTATGGTGCTATTCATAGCTGCCTTCACCACTTTCACCCAGGATTGTCAGGAAGCACTCGAGTCTCATTTTTTTCTCATTACCAAGTTTCCAAATGTTACCTTTAAGAGGAATTACTACTCATATTGAGTTTTGAGTTATAGGGTCTGAAACCACATCACTTATGTTTTTGCACTAATCGATGGCATGTGTTGAAGAAACTGCATGTTCTCTTGTCTGTCTGTCTTTCCTGCTCTGCCCTGCACACAGAAAGTAGAGCCAGCAGACATGGCCGGAGGAGACTCTAAGCAATAACTTCCAGCATTATTTACCTTTATTTCAACAAGATCTGAATACTGCTCTCTTCCTGATGGTAGACAAAAGCAGATACTTCAAGATACTGGTGAGCAGGGTGAAAGGACAGTTATATGTCTGTATGTGTAACTTTGTTTCATGGAAAAATTTAAGATAGTATGTGGAGAGAATTAAGAACTATCTATACCTAGAAATGCTATGGACATACCCAGAATAAATAACACCTGCTGGGAAGGAGCCTCCTTCCTGAGGGTATAAAACTGGGGGACCCTCTTCCATAAAAATAATTATGATACCAGATTCTATTTAGGTATGGCAACAAAATGTTAACTTCTAATGATAAAAAAGAACTCATTAAATCACAGAAATGTAAACTTTAAAAATGTGACAATTATCTGTAAATTAAGTACAATAAGAGCTGGGCGATGGTGGCGCACACCTTTAATCCCAGCACTCAGGAAGCAGAGGCAGGCGGATCTCTGTGAGTTCGAGGCCAGCCTGGTCTACAAAGTGAGATCCAGGAAAAGGCGCAAAGCTACACAGAGAAACCCTGTCTCGATAAAACCAAAAAAAAAAAATTGCTAAGTACAATAATATTTTTAAAAACTGGCTGGGAAGTGGTGGCACATGCCTTTAATCCAAGCACTCGGGAGGCAGAGCCAGGTGGATCTCTGTGAGTTCAAGGCCAGCCTGGTCTACAGAGCGAGATCCAGAACAGGCACCAAAACTACAAGGAGAAACCCTGTCTCAAAAAACAAAACAAAAAAAATGTTTTTAAAACCTGAGATGAATGTCAGAGATCATTTCATCAAATGTTTTCCTTTCATTTTGCTTGTGGGTGAATTGCCTTTTTTGTGTGACAATACCTTTTTGCTGTGGGATGCGTTTTATATGCTGTGAATATGTGTTGCTCTGATTGGTTGATAAATAAAATGCTGATTGGCCAATAGCCAGACAGGAAGTATAGGCGGGGCAAGCAGATGAGAGGAAGGCTGGGAAGAGGAAGGCTGAGTCAGAAGACACCAGCCAGACACACAGGAAACAAGATGACAAGACAGAACTGAGAAAAGGTACCAAGCCACATGGCTAAACATAGATAAGAATTATGGATTAATTTAAGTGTAAGAGCTAGCCAGTAATAAGCCTGAGCTAATGGCCGAGCAGTTATAATTAATATAACCCTTTGTATGTTTACTTGGGGGACGCAAGTGGGAGAGATTTGTCCCAACCACTAGCCGGCTGGGACACAGGAAAACTTCTAACTACACTTTTTAATATTTTCTTAGCTACAGAAGGTGCTATGCAGGTTTTTGGAGGAGAAGACGGTGCATGTTACATACTGAACTGTCTGGATAGATGAGGGTACTAATATCTTGCCACAGTGACATGAATGTTTTAGGGACAATCAACTGCCTCCTGGTTGGATATAAGGCCTGCTTAGTGGGGAGGAATTCATGCCGGGCATTCAAGACATAATCAAAAGCATATGGTTGGTCACAAGACCTATATGGAAATTTACTCCTGATGTTACGGGGGTCCACAGAGGTTCCCTAGTAAGGCCTTACTCAAGGTCAGAAAGTCTGAGCTTGCTTTGCCCAGCAGGGCTGCATAATGGGATGATTTGGCCAAGGGCGTGGTTACCAGGTGTTTTGAAGGCTCTACACTTATTGATACCTTATACTTCGACCTTCAAAGGGGGAGGTACTTTGCCCCTCCCCTTGCTGATATATAAAAATCCCATTAGAAATAAACTCGAGGTGACTGGGTATTGACTCAGGGCCCTCCTGGAGCTATCCTGTGTCTCTGTCTTTCTCATTGTCTCCATCTATATTTATACCTAATATTTCCTCATACCTCTCTATTCTTTCCAAGAACCCTTTGATAGGTTAGAGCTTGCTCCCAACACAACGTCTTGCCAAATGCACATTCAGTAAATTTTGTACCCATAGACTAGTGCACCTCTCAGCCTTGGCTTCTTTCAGCAACAGGAACCTATCTAAGCAGGGACCCATAACTGCCTAAAATGTTGACAAAAAGTGACTGCTGAGTGCTTGTTCCCAAGCAGAATACCTTTGCCAACCCTCTGGGGCCCAGGGCAATTTGAAGAAGAGCTGGTGGAAGGACTGTAGGAACCAAAGGATGGGAAGAGTGCAGTGAGGTGCTGATTGCTGGGTACAACATGGCTATTGCAGTCATCAACAAACAACAGCCTTGGCTGCTTGCACAGGACCTGAAGAAGAAAGGAAAGGAAGAGTGTGGTAGAGGAGACTCATGAAAGAAGGAAGGAAAGAGAGGGAGAGTAGAGGAGGCGGGAGAGGATGAGGGGTCAGTTTAGAAGGACTTAGTGAGAAGGGGATGGAAGAAGTTAATGGGAGGTAACTATAACTACAGTGCATTGTGTGTACATGTGGTATTGAAAAAGACTGAAAAAACCCTGACTGGCTCAAACCTTTCCATGTATAATATTTAGACAACTTTCATATACCATCAGGTCCCACACACTCGATATTTGTTTCTCTTCAATTATTATATATTTTTGGTGCCAAACATTATGCTCATCAGGAATATGCAGTCTTGTCTTAATTATAGATTCTCCATTGTAATATAAGGTAAAATACAATGTTATATTTATATTCTGTTCTATGTTCATATTTTTAAAAAGAGGAGAATATTTACAGTAGTGTTCTTTTTTTTGTTTTTGTTTTTGTTTTTCAAGACAGGGTTTCTCTGTGTAGCTTTGCGCCTTTCCTGGAACTCACTTGGTAGTCCAGGCTGGCCTCGAACTCACAGAGATCCGCCTGGCTCTGCCTCCTGAGTGCTGGGATTAAAGGCGTGCGCCACCACCGCCCGGCTACACTAGTGTTCTTGAAGAGTATAGAAACTGTGTGTTCCACCAAGCTGCAAAGTTTGGGCTTGTATTCACACATAAGAACCCAAACATAAGAACATAGAGACATTAATGACATTATAACCTTCATTTGTATTACTTGAATATGTTACAGAATAGTATATCTATGTCTATATATTTATATGCTTGTTTTTCTTTGGATTTTGCTTATTGTCATCATAATTTCATTAAGGTATTATCAGGGAAGTACTATAATACCCTCACTATTCAATTTATGAATAAATTTTCAGGATGCTGTCTCTGTTTCAGGTAAGCAAGCGTATGGTACCTTAGTTTGTTGGGTAGACATCACTCCCCACCCCACCTTCAAGGTGAAGCCTTTGTTAATCAACCATTTTCCCTCAGTATGAAAATTTTCACAGAGTCCACATGAAACAGAGGCCAGATAAACCAACCAACATATGGACTGATCATGAGTTTCATATCTGACATGGGGAAATCAGATCTTACACCTTCTTTCCATGACTTCTCCTTGTCCATTTCCCTAGTTCTGGTTGGCTATACCATCTCTAATTTGGGATTGCATCTTTGTGTGAAACTTCTGCACATGTGGAGTATATTCCTAATGTCCACAGTGCTGTTAAAGATGACAGAACTATGTTACTAACCAAGTGTAATTAAAATTTCAAAGGTTTGTATCGATTTAGATTACAGATTCTTTAACTGTGTTTAGAATCAAAAAACAAAACAAAACAAAAACCGTGGGGAAAGCAAAATGTTTCTAAGAATCCAGAATCCAAAGGAACTCAAAGTCAAACACATAAGCAACTGAGATATCTCCAGATGCTCTTGTCTGTGCGGCATTGCACAACTTCACCACAGCCTCGGATATAAATACATGAGATGCCTGTTTTGCCATGTGTGCCATCCCACATTCAATACCAAGGAACACCACCTGAAACACCTTCACACAGATTCATGCTTACTGTGTGCTTAGAGGTGTACTGTTTTTTATTGTGCACACAAAGGTTCTTGCCTTACAGAAACCTGAGAGTTAAATATTGAAAACAAATAATTTTAACAGTTTCCCATCATTGTTCTTCAGCATGTATCAAATAACTATGCATTTGGATTATATTGTGTTTGAATGTTTGACCTTAAAACTTGCTGTTTGAAGGGAGTTTAGAATACATAGAAAAAGGTCAAATGCCTACAGTGCAAGCATGTGGACCTGAGTTTGTATCCCCAGGACCCACATAAAAAGTTGCATAGGTGCCATAGGGATTACAGAATCCTAGCACCAGAGAGGTAGAAGCAGGAGAATTACTGGGGCTCACTGGCCTACTAGCCTTGCCCAATCAGTTAGCTCTATGCTCAGTGAGAGACCCTGTATCCAAAAGTAAGGTGGGGAGCAGTAGCAGATAGCCATACATTCTCACGCACAAGCATGTATAACACACACACACACACACACACACACACACACACACTGTTTGATAGGGTAGAACTTTTGCCCAATATCTGCAAGGTCCTGGGTTCAATACCTAGAATCGATAGGAAAAAAAAATGCTCTTTGAGTAGCTTACTAGATTTTTTATAAAATAGTTCAGTTTTGGCATGGGATTTAGACAGAATTTATAGCAATTTCTGAAATGGTAATCAACTTATTTCTGCCCTTTTGTGCTATGTATTCATGAAAAACAGTATTCTCAACGCTGATGATTACAAATTTGAAAGATTAATCAACTCTAAAAGCACTGAAAATTTTTGAACTGTAGCCAGCAGCACCAAATATTCCATCAACCATTACTTCTTTATGTATAAATAATTTAGCATATCTATCCCATTATTATACAAATATGCTTTCATTTTTAATGAGAGCTAAGCTGTATGTTTACAAAATAATTTAAATATATATATTGTAACTGCATGTCACTTGTTCTCTGTACTTGGGTTGTGGTTTTCTATAATGGTCTCCATCTGATGCAAGGAGACATTTCTTTGATAAATGTGGGACTGACACTTATCTGTGAGTATAAGGATAAATATTTAGAATGTGGTTAGTAATGATGCTGATTTAGTAAAGTAGGGGTTGGAGGTTCTCCTTTAAGAACCATGGCCCCACTAGCCTCAGGTATATGGCTTAGTTTTCAGTACCAGGCATGAGTTCCCTCCTGTTGAGCTGGCCTCAAGTCTAGTCAGAAGGCTGTTCATACCACTAAGGTATGTGTGCCTCTATTGTACCCTTAAGGATATCTATCATGCCTTGCTCGTTGTTTTAGTTCATAAACACCGTAACTGGGTAGGACTATTGTTTGCTTTCCTCCATTGAAATCTTCTATGGAGCCTTCTGGTACCATGAAAATTAATCTTCAGGAAGGATGCTTTCAGGTAAGATCCAATTTGAATCCTTCAGTAGTAGGGACTTACCTTCAACCTTTGAGAGTCAACCACAGTATCCTATAATGGTTTGAGGGTCTACTGGACAGCTTTGACCAACAGCTCAATAGGGGGGTTCTCATGGCTGATTTAGGGGTTTTGTTATAATGTGTTTGACTCTTGGGAAGAACATTGTCACCTCACATGGAAAAATTTTACCTAAAATATATATATATATATATATATATATATATAAACAGACTTATATGTGTTATATGTAATTTTAGGTATGTAGATAATAATATTGATTTTTCCCAGACATCTTTACTATTAATGTGTTTTTAAAAAGGCTAGTAAATAGTAGGGATTAAGGTTTTGAGTAAAATACATCTTTTATGTTAGTCTTAGTAATTTTTCTTTATGAGTTCTTGGCCAAGTGGTGTTTCTTTACAGCAGAGCTCCTCACTCACTGAATTCTCAGACTTGCCTAAGAGTTTCTTCCCATCTCTATGGGCTGATTTTCGTACTTCCCTGGGATTCGTTTCTAATTCTGAATTTATTTCAATCATCTCACTATTCCAATACCCCTTCTCTGTGCCCTTATGTTGCTTTCAAGATAAACCAGTAGTTTTTGACTAATATAGACCCAATCCAAAGACATGTCACAGAGTGTGGTCACCACATAGCCTGGTGTCAAATGATGGTGCTTACACTACTGCCACATGCATCCTCTGTGTCAGCCACGTCCATTTTTCAGGGTTCTAGCTTTTGCTGCTATATAATGAGTTATTTGAGATCTAGGTGGTAGAAACAAATATATGTTGTATTCACTAAGTCTGTGGATTAGGAATTTGGCCATGACATAGTGGAGTGTTTGTCATTATTCCATGGTGTCTAGGATCACAGCCAGATGACTGAACTCTTGGAGGCTAGAGTCATCTGAAGTTTCTTTGGTCACAGATGTAGGGACTCACCCTGTTGTTGGCTTGGTGCCTCTGCTCATCTTCACGTATATTCTCCGTGAAGGCCTGCCTCATTTTGTGACCATTGCACAGGTGATTTGGGGGTTTCTTCTGAAATATCAACTGATTTCATAGTGTCCCTTTTTTATAACCTAGTTTTAGAAATCACATAATATTGTTCCCAATATAAAGTATTACTTAGACAACCACAGTGTACCCAGCTTCAAGGGGATGGATAAATATAATCTATGTCTTCATCAACAGGGAAGAGAACTTGGAAAAGTATAAGAGACTAGAAATAGCATCATGGCTGATTTAAAACAAAACAAAACTGTAATATATCCTATTCAAGCTCTTAGTTCATAGTTCACTATCATAAACACACTATTACAAGGCATGGCCTTCCTATTTCGCATAGTAGTATCTGATTAAGTGTGTGACTACAGAGAACCAGCATTTCTGCCATTTTCTTTAATCAGTATTGGTTTTCTCGCAGTCATTTGGTAGTCTAAGAATCAGACACTCATGGTACTATGGAGAATTTCAATGGCAAAACATTATGTATTTGTCACAAATGATAGTGAGAACTACTCTTCCTTAGCTACATGTGAATACCTCATTTCAGACATTAATTTATAGAATTTGTTTTATATATAACTATAACTCACACAAAAGGCTGATAATATATTCAATACCTTGCTCAGTTCCATACTTACATATAACTATTATGTATTTAAGATGGCTGATCACACTGAAGTGATGAGAGGCATTCATCAGTATCCAGGAGTTCGCTATCCTGTCCTGATACCTAATCTTCAGGGTTTTCACCATGCTGTAAGTGTGCTACTGTTTTTATCTAAAATTGCCTTTATTGTTTTGAAGATCTTTAAAAGTTAAAATGCTGTCATGTTTAATTCATTACTCTGCTGATAAGCTAACATAAACCCATAGAGATCAAGATTCCCCATGGCATTGTTAGAACCTAACATACTCTCCATATAGCTCTTCAGTGTAACTGTTCAAGATTTTAATAATAAAGATATAATTCTCTATTTTGGATGAAAATTTGAAAGTTTATTTTGTGCTTCGCTATTAAGAAGCTAAAATAGAGTATATCTGAAACATTTATTGATGAAGCATTATAATTTTTAATATTCCTGAAATAAATGATTTGTCAACATTTTGGGACCAGCCTTTTGTTTATGTGGATTCTTCTCTTAGCCTGAAATGAATCATTGTCACTGCATCTGCTTCTAGTGACTTTCTTTGTACCTCTTTTGCTTTATTTATTGTGATTCTGTGTGCTTTAGGGATTTATGTGATTTAAATAAGAGTTTTAATGACTGCACACACATAAAGAACCACATTACTTTTATGTAAAGTTTTACTGTATTATCTTCACGTATGTTTGTTGCAAAGATATTACAGTATATAGTCCTCATGTCAGTGAGTATTGTAAGCTCTCCATGTGATACTATGCTACATGAAGTTATAGGAGTCTGTTTAGTACATTTCTGCTGGTGTGTATGCTGTTAGAACCAGTATCTTTCATTTGATTTGATACAATTTTATGGCATTATAAAATTGAAGAATATTACTGTCATCATGTCTTCCAAAGTAGAGAAGGTCTCCATCTTAGAGAAAATACTTAGGGTACATCCTAATAATAGTGTAACCCAGAATAAACACTAGCTTGGGAGTTGTAGGTTTATAATCGAAGCATGGTTTAGTAGCTTACTAACTACCTGAGATTGAATGGCAAATGACTTTGTTTGTGCCGAATTTGTAAAATGAACCCAATAATAGTTACAGGGGTTTTTCAGATTACAAAAAAAAATGCAGGCAAGTTCTAACATTCCTGGCAAAGAGTAGGTGTTTAATGAAAAAGACATTCTATTTTAGAAATTCAAAATTCACATTTTAACAGTGGAACAAAGCTGAGTGTCTTCTACATGTTGGAAGAAAGATCAATCTTTTTTTTCTTAATGTATTAACAGGCAATCAAAGATGAGGGCATGTAAATCCTAGTCAGACAGCGAGTGAGACATTAACATGATGTCTTACAGATGCCTCTTAGGAATCTGCAAGGCTTGACCTTTGAAAATGTATTACTACAGATGCAGTGTGTAATATAATATGGTGGTATAAATATAACAAAGGGACAAAGGGGACAGAGTGATTCAGTTATTATTTTAGAGTTAAAGACTAGCAATTGGACTTGCACCTTAGTCACACGAGTACACACACACGGCTTTGGTAGTCAGGATACAAAGTAATAGAGGCTAGTTAGGAACTAGAGTGAAATTTGGAAGCAAAATCTAAGTGATGAATTAGGAAAATATTTGCTGTTGGTAGGACATTCTCTGTTGGATTATATGAAGCAAACAAAGACAGAATTAGTTTGTATTGCTCTCTTTCAACAATTGGTTTCAAAATAATATTCTAAAAAATTCAGGCTTTAGTGGAGTACACGTTTCCCCTCCCCATAATTATGGTTAAAGTGTTTTGAGGATAACATGATGAAAGACAGAATTAACTGGCTCATCATCACTGTGTTTTATGTGTCTCATAATCTTGAGATTATTGTAGTTTGTGGAATTTTCTTGTTACTATAAAATATTTTTCCATTTCAAAACAGTGTAAGTGGCAAACAGAGAGGAATCTGGCTTTAAATCTTAAGGCAACATGAGAACATAGGCATGTCATTAGAGTAGTCTGTCTCCTGCTACCATTCACAAGACTTTAAAACATGTTAGCATTGGGCTGTACACTGTGTCTTTCAGGTTGCTGCTGGAGCCACTGAGATAGCAGTTTTTGGTGCTGCTTCTGAATCTTTCAGCAAGAAGAATATTAACTGCTCCATTGAAGAAAGTATGGGAAGGTTTGAGGAGGTTATCAGCTCTGCAAGGCACATGGACATCCCAGTACGAGGGTACTCATGAAACCCAACTCGATTCCATTAGTATCTATTTTTAGAGTTTACTTATCAACCACCTTGATCATTTTTTTTACCATTTACTAATATATATATATATTATATTATATATAGTATATGAACCATATTTATTTATAGTAATCACTAAGTAATTATATCCCATTAATAACAATCACCATGTTTCTAGCCTGTGAAATCTGTAATCTGTATGATATCAGGGGAGCTAGACTGTGAACCTGACATTAAGATTCAGCCATCCAGATGTAGTTATGTGTTGTACCAGACTCACATGTGTCAGTAAATTAGAGCTGTTTCTGTAATTGCCGGTGTATCTGAGATCCTTACTCTTTTCTTGTAGAAGCTGCATTGCTTTGGATCTGCATCACTGACTTTCATTACAGGAAATCCCATTAAAGGCAACAGAGGAGGAAAAACTGTCATAGATCAAAAGCCCAGTTTTCTCTGTTAGGAGTTTACATGGTTGCCTTGAATTGAACTATCATGTCATGTCATTTCTGAATTCACTGTCCTGGGGCTCGTGCAGTAGAGCCATGTGCAAACCATTAGAAAACAGGGTAGTGGAGAGCAGAGACAGGAAGGTAAGGAGGCCATTAGCATGATGGAACCAAAGGAAGGGGGAAAATCTGCATTTGGTTTTGCCTGCTTCCAAGGCCAGTGGTTGCAGCATAGACTTGGAGTTGTTCTTCTGCATGGCAAAACATTCAATAAATTATTTGTTATGAGGAAAGACAGTAGTTTGTTTTCTAATAATTATATAAATATCCAGATATGATGAGCTTTATGCTGGATTTAACTGTACCTTGTAATTCTTTTAGTTGAAGTGAGCAAAGTCCGTAGTGACAGAATAATTCAGCAATTAATAAGAGAAGAGGGTTGGCTTAATGATTCCCAGCACTGAAAATTTAAAAATATTAATAAAATGTGTTCTAGTTAGAATTTCTATTGCTGCGATGAAACACCATGACCAAAAAGCACTTGCTTTGATTTGGCTTACACTTCCAGATCATAGTCCATCATTGGAGGAATTCAAAACAGGAACTCAAGCAGGGCCAGAACCTGGAGGCAAGAACTGTTGCAGAGGCCATGGAGGAGTGCTACTTACTGGCTTGTTTCTCCTGGCTTGCTCAGCCTTTTCTCCTATAGAATCTAGAACCACCAGCCCAGGGATGGCACCACCCACAGTGGGTTTGGTCTTCCCCCACTGATCACTAATTGAAAAAAAAATGTCTTGCAGCTGGATCTCAAGGAGGCATTTCCTCAGCTGAGGCTCCTTCCTCTCTGATGACTCTAGCTGTGTCAAGTTGACACACAAACCAGCCAGTGGAATGTTAAAAACGATTGGTTTTGAGGGAGGGCGTTACAACGTTGGAATTAAGCCTAGGTCATTTGTAGAACAAACAGACTTAGAATATACCACACAGTGTTTTCTATTGAAATGTATCTTCCCAACTCTATACCATAAAGGTTTTTTTAAGTATCTATCTTCGTAGCTTAATAGAAAATTTTCATGTGAAGAACTTGCAAAAAAAGTTTAAGCCAAGATAATGCACACCCATTGTCATAAAATAATAGTTTATTTATTTTAAGGCCAAATTATGTAACCACAATAAAAAGGAGAGATGCTTTATAAACCTTCAAATTCAAATATCACCAAGTTGTTTTGCCTTTTTTACCTTTAAAAGAAAGGGCATATAAACACCCTTGTCTATTTAAAAATGTGAACAATATTTAGAGGAAAGTGTTTCTCACTGGAAAAGTTTAGGAAACTCATTATAAAGCCATATCGGTGGATTACTATGGATATTCTATTGTAGAGTTGTAATGTAGACAAATATAGGCTTCCCAACACTTTTTTTTTGTCTAATTTGAGGTTTACTTCTGAATTTCCCAGAGGACTATCCATTTGTAGAAATATAACTTTTAGCATGTGTGATCCTTAATTGTTTGAGTACTTTATTTTCTTCACTAACTTTGCATTGAATTTAAATATGATTCTATTTTTGTATTGTATTCATTCTTTGAGAATTTTATGAACATGTGTGTACACACACACATACATAGACACAATGCATTTTAACACTATCAATCGCCCATTCTCTTACCTCTTCCTCACTTCTGCATGCCTCTCCAAATTTCATGTCTTCTTTTTATAGCACACTGTGTTATGTCCTTATAAATGTATATTATAAAATAAAAAGTCTGGAGGCTCCATTTATCAAAGCATAAAACATGAAAAATCTGCAAATAGCCAGTGTGATATGGGCTGCAATTTTACCTCTGATGTTTGAGCTGTGTGAGGCTGAAGTGCATTTCTCCCCATGTTAGGAGCCTAAGTTATTTATCTATCTTTAAAAGACAACAAAATGCAAGAATATAAATCTGTGAACAGCGTCTGTGGCATTTCTTCACAACTTTTCAGAAAAAAAAAACCTGAAAATGAAATTATGAGACTAAGGAATAAGGTGACTTATTAATTAGATAGTATTAAAAACCCACAGCTTTCATTTAGGTACAGAAAGCAAAGACAATTGTGAGGTGTGATATTTTATTTTAGTAATAATTTGTTCATACGAAGTGACTAATATTTACTACTAATTAGAAGGAGGTGAGGCATCCGATATTCTCCAGCCACAATCTGTGCAGTCCTTATTTACCTTTTTACCCATCAACCAAACCAATCCAAACCAAGTCTGTTTTGTTTCCAAAATACGTTACATCAGAGGTATTAGTGATCTGTTTCTTTAGTGCAAGACACTCACTGTGAAGACGCTCCTCCACTGTATGGCCGTTCTTCAGTCGGCTGCTCAGTTCTATTGAGCTTGCAACCTTGAGAACAGCAACCTTCCCGACTGCCAAAAAGGAAGGGCAGTCTCCCCCAACTTCCACTTCACGGGATGATTTATAGCCCAACACATTTATTCAAAACTTTCAGCTTTCAACCTGAATTAGGCAAGCCATCTATCTAAATCATGTTGCAGAGTTTGTGTGTCCCGCACTTCTTGCTGCCTGAGGCCAGATGCCACATAGATTATGATCCTGACCTTGAAGGGGAGGGCAGCCTTATTTGGAGGGATAATGAGGCTCTGTATTCAGAGCTCCACTTTTATGTGGGCAGTGAGGAGCAGGCCGTGCTGCTTCTGAATGACTACCCAACGGCCTCCACTGGACAGTCTCCCTCCGAGGAATTCACTTGGGGATACATCACCATCTCCAATTAACAGAAGCTGCTTATAGAGTTACTTTTTAAAATTTTACCATTAAACTGAGGTCTTCAAGAAAACATGAAATAATAGGTTACTGAAATATGGTACATAAAACTAAAACCCAGACATCTGCTTTGGCATATTTTTCCTATGTATAGTGTTTACTTAAAGATTTATATTTCATGTAAGTGTATGTAACCTACCATCAGTGTAAAACAGGGGGCTGAGACTGGATGAGGGTCACTTTATCTAGTACATTGACTTTTTCTTTTTTTCTTTTCCTTCCTTCCTTCCTTCCTTCCTTCCTTCCT
>CABHPP010100672.1:3617-41277 GCA_902168425.1 Peromyscus attwateri
TGCTCCTGAGGAGGAAGAGAGAGAACCTGCTCCTGAGGAGGAAGAGAACCTGATCCTGAGGTTGTCCTCCGACCTCCACACTTGCACCATGGCACTTGTGTATGACTGCATATAAACATGAACATATGCACAAAATAAATAAATAGAATAAAAATATTTTTAAAACCCAGCCTCTAAAAGAAGGTTAAGAAATGTTAGTTTATTTTCTTATTATATATTTTTAAATTTGCAAAATAAGTAGTTTTTAAATTTCTCTTTTATTAAGAGTATACAACGCATATAAAATTTAAAACTCTACCAAAATATAATTATTTAAAAATATTTTCATAATTCATGTAATCTCTACTATGGAATTAAGTTTGCATGGGCACACACCCTGATCTAGCCTGGTTTAACAAAAATAATCTGACTCGTTCTTTGCCATGAAAGGGTGAGAAGTGAAAATATGCTGTAAAATCGGCACAAAGTGGAAAAACAGTAAAGCAGTTTAAAAGTCTTTCTCCATTACATTCTGTGTTATAAGAGGCTTTCTTTTTGGCCAATCAGTTATGTTCTAATTATACTACAGTGGCATGTACTAATTTAAGTTGTGACTTTCTGAGTCAAAACAGCAATTCTGTTTGGTAAAGAACAGTAAGTGACATAAATTCTGATGAGAAAAAGCACTGGGTTTGTTTTTTTTTTTTTTGGTTTTGTACATGTATAATGAATACAAATTTACACAAAACATATATGTATATGTAATAAATATAATTCAAAGAAAAGAGATTATCATTTTGAGAGTGGGAGGCTTGGGGGGGTTGAGAACTGGGAAAGGCTGAAGGGAGGAAAGGGAGGAGGAGGTGATGTAATTCTAGTTCAATTAAAAACATTTAACAAAGAAAAATAAAACTTTGGACATTTGGTATAATTTTAAAAGTCATATTTAAAATTCAAATGTAATACTTATTTTCTGCATGTGATTTTTAACATATTTTGACCGGATCATATTTGGTTTTAAAAATAGATTATGTAGTATATATTGAGCTAGCAACATTTTCTTTTTCAATGCGGTTTTCCTGGTGACTCACCGACTTTAGACTGCACAGATGAGAAACACAGCATGAATCCTTGGTTAATAGGCTATGTGCTACTTGTCCTTCATAAAGAACAGTCTATAGCTTATGCCCCCCTTGAGCTACCTCAGGTGCAGCCTACCCTGTCTTATCTGCTCCTTGTGCGGCAAGCCTTCCTCGGCCACCTTCTTGAATTTCCTATGCTTTCAGTCGTTCTCAGCTTATTGTATGTGAACCTGGCTTGTTTCCAAATTAACTTGGCTGGTCTTTTCATCTTTCCTGTCCTTTCTCAAAAGCCTTGATTCACCCTCTTGATATTCTCCAAACCAAGCTTCGTGCCAGGCCTCACATTCTCCACGTCTCTGACATGTATTTGCTGTATGTCAGTAACTTTTATTTATGATGTTTCCAAGTGTCTTTATTCTCTCCTGAAGCTTTGCCTCTCTCTCTGACTTTGCCTCAAAGTATTTTTTTCTTTCCAATCTGTTCTTAAAAACATGCTTGAGTTTAATTGTTGGTGAAGCGTGGGCTCTCGCGGGGCTGCTCTTTTGTTTGTACAGTCATGGTTTGTTTTCTGTTCCCTAATTCCAGTTTTTATTTAAATAAGATTACAGATTATGGTCTAAAATTATATCTCAATAAAACAGATACAACTCAGAAAAGAGTGAAACAGAAAAAGAATGAAGTAACTGAAGTTATATAAGAATATTGTGCCTAGACACTAGCCATTGTTACTAATCCATGTTCTGCTTGGCCCTCCGCCTGTCTGGAGCCTGCCTGTAAACCAGTAGTTGAATCTTCTCTACTAATTCACTGTTCTAGAACTACACAAATGCAAGTTATACCCAAGACTTTGGCATAGTGACCAGCACATAGTTGCCCACTAAGTGTTTACCAAAGGAACTGGAACTGAGTGATCGAATCCCCACGTATACACATCAGCATAGGACTGAACATCTAAATAACTCCTACGGCTAAGTAGTCAATTTAAGGCTTGAAAATATTGACTCTTCGACATTAGAAGTCGTGGAGTGACAGAGCTGGAAAGCCTCAGGTTAAACGTTCAGGTCAGTCCTTTGAGAACCACTGCCAGACAACAGCTGAAATTTGGTTTTGTGGAGTAACATCATGTTCCCAGTCACCTTCTTGTTGCAGGGATCTCACACTTATGGTGACCCAGTAGTAAATAATTTATCCCCACACAATTCTCCCTTTGGGAAGCAGAGCAATTTTTAAAAGTTTCCTCTAAAATGCATTTGCAGTAGTGGACAGGTGGGTGGAGATGTTTCAGCAGCCGGGGTGGTGTCCCGTCTGTAATCTCCATGTAGGATCAGTGTAGGTGACGAAATGTCATGCACACACACAGCGACGCTTCATTGCTAAGGAGGGTTTTGTTGTTGTTTATTTTGTTTTCTGTATTCTAACCTCACCTCCGTTTCAGGTCTTCAGAAGCAATGCACAAGGAAACAAGACTTTATCAAGGAAGGTGAGGTGGAGGTGGGGAGCAGTGGTAAGTTTTCAATGCTGTGATCTTTCTTATGGTTCAAGAAAAAAAAACAGAGTATTTTTGTACTTGGGAGGAGCTCAAGCCATGTCTTTGTCCGTCTCCCGCACAGTATTAGTTCCACGAGGAACTCTTTCTAGTTTGTGAGTCTCTGTAAAAAAAAAAAAAAAAAAAAAATGCAGCATCATGTCAAATACCACCTCACAGCAGCTTCCAGTGGCAGGTCCCACTCCTGCCCTCTAATGTCAGTACGCCAATAACTTGGGAGAAGTAGAGGAGAATCCATCTTATGTAAACAGATGAGATATTTGTGTTGAACTTCATAAAATGTGTAGTCATTGGGCAATGGATTCATGTCATCAGGCCCTCAGCAAATTGCACAGCTTCTTCCTTTTAGATTCTAGACTTGGAAGTTTTCATTTTTTTTTATCCAAATGTGCCAGTGAATTTAGCAAGTTTTCAGTCTTCCTGGGAGATCTGCCAACAATTAGCAATAAGTCAACATTAGCACACCTCCTGGGAGGAGAGCAGGGTTAGAAGCTCAAGCTTCCTTTCCGCCTTTGGTGGTGTGGTTCAGAGGATTAATTCACTGGCTTAAGCTGAAGCCTTACTGGGTATGAAGCGCTGAAGTCCGTGGCCTCAATTGACTGAATGATCCAGTTGAACGCCAGGCTGTCAAGAGGACTTGTATCTCTCTGAGATTTGCCTAATAACTGATCTGATCGCAGCCTCCTCCCCCTCTAACGAGGAGACTCCATTGTCCTCACCCTGCAAGTTCTAACGTGTGCCCCCATCTTGACTGAAAAGGGTCTGAAGCACAGGGCAGTGTGTCAGCCGGCAAAACACCGCTTCTTTAAGAAACAAAAGAGAGAAGAAAAGAAAAGAAAAAAAGAGGAAAGAGCGTCCTGTGGCAGCTCACAGAGCAGGGCTCTGAGCGCTCACACCTGGCTGGCCCTTGTGTGGTACGTCCTCGTCTCCTTAGTCATCCAAATAATAACTTCCAAAAACGTAAGAAAAAAAAAATGAGTCACCCTGGTACCAAGCCTGAGATAATGTGTATCAGCTTTGCTTGCATGCTCTGGGGTTTGGGAAATGGCTTGTTAGAACTGAGTGCCATCCTTGGCTCTTCCCTGGAAACGCTTTTCTTAAATGCTGCTTTTGATCATATTTTTAAGACATAATTAAGGATCCCTTTCCTAGTCATGCTTTCTCTCTTGAGCCTTATGGAAACAATCCGATGGAATTATACAGCCATGGCTCCACTCGCAGGAGCTCTTGGTAACGATTAAGGGTTCCTGGCTGAAACAATATGAGATAGGTGTTTGCCTAGTGGGTGTGTCAGCAGGAGGGGTTTACGTTTTGTCTGTCTACACCCTGGGGTCCTGTAAGGAAGCCTAGGGTCTGTATGTAACCAGGACATGTTCCTCTGACTCAAATTATATTTTTTCAGTACTTCTCATTCAATAGCTATTCAGTAAATATTTTAGTACCATTGTGTGTTAGGCACTGTACAAACATGTCTGAGATAAATAAGGAAAAAGAAACCCATGGATAGAGAGAGAGAGAGAGAGAGAGAGAGAGAGAGAGAGAGAGAGATTATGATGCAGGTATTCCAAAGAAGTATGTAGAAGGTTCCTCTGTCAGCAGGTGCAGAAGGGCAGGGTGAAGGGGCACTCACAGGGAGAGAAGAACTGGTGTGGAAGAACAGATGGCTGTCTCTAGTGGAGGCATACTGCTTTGGTAATGATCAAACAGCAATAACGATGAAGCATAATCCACAGAATAGAAGTCTTTTTAAACACTTTGAGAAAAAGAAATTTGTCATCAAAACACCTGGACCACACAATGTACATTAACAATTAACGTATCTGTGAAATCCGGTAATAAAAACACATGATTACTAAAGTATAGCCCAGTATTTTCCATACTGCTCTAACCGTAGTTCTGCTCCACTGGGACGACCTAGATGGCTTTTAGAACCACCAAAATGGGCCATGTCCTGGAGTCTCTTGCTGACTGAAGGTCTGTGTGCCTTACCCTAAAAATGCCACACAGGAAGCTGAATGTGATGAAGTATGTCTGTTGCCCCAGCACTCAGGATGCTGAGGCAGGAGGATCATGAGTTTGATGGCAGCCTGGATTGTATACATGAGTTCACAGTAAGGCCATAGGCTATACAATAAGACTTTGTCTCAAAATATAAAAGAAAACAAAACCCCTCCAGGGGCCTAGGCTCTTCACTGAGGTGGATGGGCTGGAGCCCTGGGGTAGAATATGCTGCTGCGTTCTTTGAAACAAGTGTGAAGAAAACTTTCAAGGACTGCCATGATCAAAAGTCCCTATACTTTGAAATCCATAATCATATTAGAGGATTAAAAGCACATCACCGAACAGTAATTTATTCATTTCCATGTCTCCTTAGGCCTTTTGATTTTGATAATACAAATAGTGTGTGTTTCTGAGTTGGAGAAGGTTTCTGAATTGTTCTCCAAGACCTTTCTCTTGCCGAAGTCAGTCTGGAAGGCTCCTTTTGTTACAATGTTTGCTTGCTATATACTTAGGTTCCCGTCAGTTTCTGGCTTTGCCCAACCCACCTTTCTCAGTGACTTTTGCGTAGAAACAGGAGGTTATGAAAGATTAGGAAGTCTTTACCAGGAATGTAGGGGGATGGGAGATGTAGGTCAAGAACAGAAAGTAGCAAATACATAGAATAAATGGGTTGAAAGATCTAACAAAGCAAGGAACTCTACTTACAGCCTAGTGGCTCCCCATGCAGTGCACTTGACAATCTGTTTACTTAAAAAACAATCTAATGTGCATCATGAGAACATTAATAATGGTCTTCTATTCAAGGCTTTTTGCTTAATGTATAGATACAGCTGCAAATGCA
Source organism: Peromyscus attwateri (assembly GCA_902168425.1). Taxonomy (NCBI): domain Eukaryota; kingdom Metazoa; phylum Chordata; class Mammalia; order Rodentia; family Cricetidae; genus Peromyscus; species Peromyscus attwateri. Next base: position 9,067 of record CABHPP010100672.1, read on the forward strand.
GCAGAAAAATGGGTAGGATATGGGATGATGATATATATTCATTTGCTCCACTATTGTAATTTTTTTTTTTTTTGGTTTTTCGAGACAGGGTTTCTCTGTGTAGCTTTGCGCCTTTCCTGGAGCTCACTTGGTAGCCCAGGCTGGCCTCGAACTCACAGCGATCCGCCTGCCTCTGCCTCCCAAGTGCTGGGATTAAAGGCGTGCGCCACCAACGCCCGGCATTTTTTGCTGTTTTTTGAGACAGGGTTTCTCTGTGTAGCCCTGGCTATCCTGGAACTAGCTCTGTAGACCAGGTTAGCCTTGAACTCAGAGATCTGCCTGCCTCTGCCTCTATGATGCTGGTATTAAAGGCCTGCGCCACCACTCATGGCTTTTATTGTAAACACTTTTAATATATGTATTCAATATACATACATATGTATACATCTTATAAGATCATGTTGTATGCATTATAGAATCACAATAACATCTATTTCAAGACCATAGTTGCTGAGCCCAGAAGCAAGTCTCGAATTCCAGCTAGTCACAGAGCTGAGGTAGGAGGACCACAAGTTCAAGGCCAGCCTGGGCAACTTTATGAGCCCTGCATGGTAAAGTAAAAAGAGGGCACATTGGTAGAGTGCTTGAGCAGCACACTCAAAGCCCTGGGACCCATCACTCTAGTTTTATTATTTTAGAAGTCAGTGTTAACTAGAAGCTAGAAAAATGGCTCAGCAGTGAAGAGTGTTCACTGCTCTTGCAGAGGACCTGAGTTCTGTTACGAGATCCATGTCAAGTGGCTCACAATCCCCAGTGACTTTGACATCCTCTTCTTCTGGCTTCCTCAGGCTATATATACATATGTTGCAAACACTCACATACACATTTATATAAAAAAAACAAACTTTTTAAAAATCAGAGTTATAGGTAGCTATGGTCACCACTAAGGATAACTACCAGTCATGCTCTCTCATGTAATCCATACAACAATCCTCAAAAGTAGCTTCTATCAATCCCATTTTGCAGAAGATAAAACTGAGACTCAGAGAAATCAAGTACTTGTACATCCCGTAGCTACTGTGCGGTTTCACCTGACTCTTGAGCCCTGGTCAAGTTACTTACCATTTTAGCACTGAAGTTTTCTACTTGAAAACATTGACCTTTTAGGGCTGTTAGATTCTAAGAACATTAGGGAATCGATGAATAATATGTGTGTAGATGGGGGAGGGGGTTGTAGGTCCAGTTGTAGAGTATGTACTTAGCAGCTCAAGATCCTAAATTTAATGTCCATCATGGGGGCAGGGCAGGGCCATTGGTCAGAGTTGCTCTCTCCTAAATGATGCTTGTTTGTATATTTCCCTTCTACCCTCAGGACCCTGGCTGTCCTGGAACTCACTCTGTAGACCAGGCTGGCCTCGAACTCACAGTGATCCACCTGCCTCTGCCTCCCAAGTGCTGGGATTAAAGGCGTGTGCCACCACCGCCCTGCTATTCTTTAGCATTTTTGACTGAATTCATTGGAACCCATGGTTTCAGTGTTACTGAGCTCAGATCCCTGCTGACTCCACAGTTGTCCATCCCTCTGTCCTCTCTACTTGCATGTCTTACTGACACACCAAAGTGTATGTTCCAAACTTAACATGCCATTCTTCTGTCCCAATCCCATTCCTCTCTCAGTAAGAGGCACCACGGAGTCACAGCAGGCCTGGGGTCTCTGCTCACTCTCACATCTCCCTCAGTCAGTCACCGCATGTCTTCATTATCTCTGCCTTCAGTCCCTCCCTCTCCCCCTTGTAATCTCTCAATCTCATTTCCATAGCCACTATCTCCACCTACGCTTCAGATTCTCATCACTTCTGCCGGGCACATTGCAACGATCTTCTGACTTTCTACCTGCCCTCAGTACTGCTGTCACGACGTTCCTTCTGAAAAGTAAAACACATCATGCATTTCCCACTTAAAATCTCTCAAGGGTTCTCCACAGCCTTCAGGATAGGGTTGAAATTCATTGCACAAGAACCATCAAGTCTCTTCAGCTCCTATTGATCGGCTCCCCACTGTATGTGTTCATTTGTTTCTGCTTTCATGGACTGCAGGCACTTCTCCAAAGGAAGCTATTTCTAGCCTTGGACTCTTCTGCATGTCACGGATCTTCCCCGGCCTCCAATTGCTCCTTTCATTTCTGCCTTTAAAGGACAGCTCAAGAGTCACTCCTGTGAATAACTTTTCCTTTGTACCAACTCTAGGATCTCATGACACTCATGCATTGCTGTGTGAAAACATTTCCCATACTATGCATTTTCATCAGCTTTTAACTCAGTATCAAAGTCTATTCCACATAGTGTCACCCCCCCCACACACACACACATAGCGTGAGCACTTGCACACATCATAGCAGATGCTGCATAATACAGGGGTTAAGGGAGTGGATTCTGAAGCAGATGTTTCCAAACTTTGGTTATAGAACCTATGAATCTAAAGGAGCAGCAGAGCTCCACGTTAAGGCGGCACCAAGGCTCGTGTCCTTCAGCCATTTCTGTCTTCCCTAGGCTTGCTTCTGGACTGACAGTCACACTCCTTTCATCCCTGAAAGGAGAGCCAGTGGCAGCCTAGGATATAAGACAGTATGATTGGAACTGACCAAATGAACAGGCTTCTTGCCTTCTACAAACTTGAGCTACTGTCTTCCTGCATAAACTTGAACCAGGGGCCGAGGTCTCAAGGACTCGGTGTACATCATTAAGGAGGCTCTCTTCTATGCCATCAATTGATTTCTACTTTCTTTTCCCCATTTTCCCAGACATCTCTTAGTGTTTTATGTAAATTATTCACCAAATTTCTTTCTGAATGTGTTAAGATTTTAAAGACTAAAAACGGAAAGAAAAACAACCAAATCAAGCTAGTGAAATGTTCTAGCTAATAAGCTTTTCTAGCTTTCTTGGGGGGGTGGGGGGAGACCTCCAAACATGAAAAGACTTTAGGAATACACAGCCTATTCAACAACCTTATTTAGTACATGATTAAATAAGGGGCTAGCAACTTGCTTAAAACCTCTTAGCTGAGAGGAAGAGCTGTATATTTTCATTCTGCCAAGGCTGGTCCTTGCAGTCTTCTTAGAGACTCTCAGGTAATTCGCCTCAGCCAATGCATTGTCTATGCAATGTCCTACAACAGCAGATGCGACTTAATTATCTGTAACTATCTCCTGAGAGCGAGAAGAGAAGCGCGGTCTATGGGCAGGATTCAGATGCAGTTCTTTGTATTTTGACCCTGATAGAGTAACAGAAGTTGCCAAGGGACCTCAAATTGTGGCTGGTTCAAGCCACTGGTCCTCTTTGACCATTTTCCAAAGACAGAATTGATGCCCAGAGTCCAGGCAGAGAAGGGGGCGCCGCAGGTGGAGTATGCAATGGCTAGGAGAAATGATCAGCGGAGCAGCTTCACAGCTTTAGAGATTTGGAACCACAGATCAGGCTTTGGATCACCGCCATGCAGATCTGGAATTCTGTCGGTGTTCTCTCCTGGCCTGAGACCAGACTGCAGCCTGCTCACCTGTCCCGGAACGCTCTTAGCTGGTACCAGGCAGGTCCACACTACCTTTGACCTTCCTAATGAGTGGATGGGCTTCTCTTAGAGACTTCGTCTTGACCGGTGCAGAAATCTTCAGGTGAGATCCTCTTGAGAGCCCACTTGATACTTTCATAGCACCGTTGGTATACCCGAAGCTGTTCTGCACTACAGGTAAAAAGATGGATTTAACCGTAGGCTTGAGATACTCATTTCACATGAACTAAGAAATAATTAGGTCTTGCCGGTAGGTTGTTGCATATGCCTTTAATCCCAGCACTCAAGGCCAAGGCCGAGGCGGTTCTCTGAGTTCGAGGCCAACCTGATTGATCTACAGAGCAAGTTCCAGGACAACCAGAGCTACACAGAGAAACCCTGCCTCAAAAACAAACGAACAAAAACCCCAAAGAAAATAAAGAAACAATTAGGTTTGAAGTTGGTGATGGCTCAAACAAATGCAGCTTTGGGGGAGAGAGAAAGCAAGCCGTGAGGGAGAGGATGCGGAGCAGCAACGGGAAGTGGGGAGGTTGGCAGGGAAACAGATGTATAAACTCTAACAGGGAAATGGGGAGGGAAGAAGACAGACTAGGTGGAGAATGGGCAGAGGTGAGGCACGGAGTGGGCAGGGACAGGCAAGGCTCCAGGACCCCACACCCGGCTCGCTGCGCCCCCACGGCCTCACGCCCGCGTGGGTCTCGGCGGGTCCCGAGGCGGCGAGGGGGACGGGCCACGCGGAGCCGAGGCCGGGCTGGCTGACCCCCGCGCGGACGCGAGCCTACGGCCGCTCTCCCTTCCCGAGAGCCGGGCTGCGGCCACGCTCCACGCGCGCTCGCGGCCCTGGCGGCGGCGGCCAGCGTGCTCGCCCTTCCCCGCCCTCCGCGCCCGCGCTTCCGACCGGCAGGGGGCACTGCGGGGACGAATTCGAACCGGATGCCGAGGGGAGGCGGAGTCCTGGATCCTGGAAGACCCTGGCTTCCTCCAATTGAGCAACCCCACTTTGGGGGACCTTCGGGTAGTTGGTGTTTGCACCTCCTCCTTCGCCCTCTTTTAAACGGAAGCGTAGGATTGAAATGTCAGTACAAGATTGAAAAGTAGAAATGAAATGTTCAGGTTTGCCGACCTCGCCTTCTAAGGGAAGCGCAAAGGACAGAATTTCAATTCTTGGCTATTAATAAGTATTATAACAGTCATTAAAAATTCTTCAGTCTCTGGAACAAAATATTTATTAAGATTTGGCCTATTTTGTTGAAATAAAGATTATTACAAGGCTTTTTTTTGTTTATTATTGTCTGAGAGATTACATATCAGTAACCCAGGAACAAGGCAAAGTCAATCCAATTTATAAAGAAATTTAAAAACACATTTATATCAATGCTCTTTATAGTAGCCTTTGTCAAACTATCAAAATTATATGATTTTTGCATTCATAGTGGCCAATGAGTCATTTATGAATCTACTGTTAGGGAAATGATGTGAAGATGAAATGAATTATTTAATTTATTGTCATGCTTAAATGCAAAGCCAAATCCTAATGGGGACTAGTGATGTGTAAACTCTGATCAGAGATGAGAAGAAATCCCCAAATCCGCTGTGCACGTGGCCAGTTTAGACTCCCGAGTCCTGTGTAAACGATGGAACTAATATGGGATTGAGTTGCCTCGGTTATGTGTGGTGTACGCCTCAGAGGGATGGGCATCCCATTAAAGCTGGTGCTGCTAGACTTCAGTTTTCAAAGGTGATTTATGTCGTTTTGAACAATTATTTGGCAGTGATTATAAAAGACAAAATGCATGGGACATGAAGAGACTTGTCATCTGTTAATGTTTACTCTAATAATACATGTGTAATTACCTAGTACAGCTTCTATTTCAAAGAAGATTCCCAATGGCCCTATAGTAGCATGATTTGAAGATAATGTTATTCTGGCCAAAAATTAATCACGTCAGGACCCCAGGACATTAAACTTAAGATCTGTATGATTAGGTTTGTGGGGGGTGGAGGGGAACCTCAATGACTGTAGTTCAAGCAGATGTTAGCTAGTTAGGCATTTCCCCAGCTTCTGCTAAAACACAAATCTCCAACCTGCTCTGTGTGTGTCTGGTGGTGGAAGTCTACCTCTCTTGTATCAGCTACACCCCAATCAGGGGGTAAAGTAAAACTGGTTAAATAGTTCTTTCTCTTTGGTAAGGTTAGATTAAGTTAGATAACTTAGGAAAACTACATAGGAAACTAAATATATTTAGCAGATTACCTTTCATTTGTTCATTATTTATGAACCTTGCTGAGATCTCCTGTGAACTGTCTGAAACAGTTCCTTATGTTTGTTTTACAAGAGGGAACAGAAGGCTCACAGCAGTGTCAACTCACTCAAACGCCAGACAGGGTTTCTTAGTTTGTGTTTTATTGCGCAATGAGACACCATGACGGTGATAACTCTTTTTTGTTTGTTTGTTTTTGTTTTTGTTTTTGTTTTTCGAGACAGGGTTTCTCTGTGCAGCTTTGCGCCTTTCCTGGAACTCACTTGGTAGACCAGGCTGGCCTCGAACTCACAGAGATCCTCCTGGCTCTGCCTCCCGAGTGCTGGGATTAAAGGCGTGCCACCAACGCCCAGCCTCGTGATAACTCTTATGAAGGAAAATATTTAATCACAGTGTCTTACAATTGAGTGGTTTAGTCCATCATAAGCATGGAGGGAAGCATGGTGGCAGCAGACAGACATGGTGCTGGAGAAGGAGCTGAGAGTTTTACATCTGGACCATCAGGCAGCAGGAAGAGCAAATGAGCCACCAGGCCTGGTTTGAGCTTCTGAGACCTCAAAGCCCACCCCAAGTGACACACCTCCTCCAATAATACCACACCTACTTCAACAAGGCCACACCTACTAATAGTGGCCTTGTTGAAGTAAGTCCCTTTTGGCCATGGGGCCATTTTCTTTTTCTTTTTTCTTTCTCTCTTTCTTTCTTTCTTTCTTTCTTTCTTTCTTTTTTTTCTCTCAAGACAGGGTTTCTCTGTGTAGTTTTGGAGCCTTTCCTGGAACTCACTCTGTAGCCCAGGCTAGCCTCAAACTCACAGAAATCCTGAGTGCTGGGATTAAAGGTGTGCACCACCACCACCCGGCTTCATGGGGCCATTTTTATTCAAACCACCACATAGGGCTAAATATGTCTTCTTTTAGATATTTACCAATTAAATGGTACATTTTAAATCTTAAGCTTCCTGTTCAAATTCTTTTTCAAATTAGTCAATATCCATCTTATTTCAATAAGGACATCACGGAGTCATTACTGATTAAAATGTGCCAAAGATTTTGATTGAAAACTTGAGTCAGCCAGCACCTGAATGCCCTCCACAGTAAGCAAGCGTCATTCTCCAAGGAGCACTCCTGTTACTGTTTTGTTTGTTAGTTTCGTAAAAGTTAGAATGCAGCTCTCTGCTTAGCATTTGGATCTGTCTCTCTTTAGCACCAATTTCATAAGTGGAGAGAAGAATATACTTATGCATCGTTGTAATAGATTTAGCATCATTCCTGTGGGGATTAACCTTCATTGTGGACTTGACGGGGCTCCCCTAGGAGACAGACTTCTGGATGTACCTATGGTGGTGTTTCTGGAGAGGTTTGACAGCGGGGGATGACCCACAGTGACTGAATGTGGGTGGCACCATAGCCCGGCTGGGGTCCTAAGCTGAACAAAGGGAGCGAGGCGTGCCAGTGCACCCTGGTCTCTGTGTCCCGCCCTTGCAGCTGTGAGAAGTGTTAGCAGTGTGCTTCCGCTGCCAGGATCTGGCCACACACACCTTCCTTCCCTCCTGTCACCCTGTGAGGTTATATGTCACATCAGTGAGAAAGTAATGGATGCAGTACCTTACATGTGCTTGGAATTTAGTGGGCACAATAAACATGTTATAGTAAACGACGTTTACACCTTTGCCCACTTCATCTCTTTGAAATTCTATTTGGTCCTTAAAGCCTGAGTCAAATGATAGATCTTTTGAGAAGTTCTCTAATCTCTCCCTCCACTAAATTCTCCAGTGCCCTGTGCACGTCTCCTTAGAGCATTTACATACCCCAGGTGTGTAAGGGTGACTTGTGTTTATATACCCCAGGTGTGTAAGTGACTTGTGCTTATATCCCAGGTGTGTAAGGGTGACTTGTGCTTATATCCCAGGTGTGTAAGGGTGACTTGTGTTTACATATCCCAGGTGTGTAAGGGTGACTTGTTTTTACATACCCCAAGTGTGTAAGGGTGACTTGTGATTACATACCCCAGGTGTGTAAGGGTGACTTGTGTTTACATACCCCAGGTATGTAAGTGACTTGTGCTTATATCCCAGGTGTGTAAGTGACTTGTGCTTATATCCCAGGGGTGTAAGGGTGACTTGTGTTTATATCCCAGGGGTGTAAGGGTGACTTGTGCTTATGCATCCCATGTGTAAGACTGGCTTGTGCTGGTTTCACACTTTCCCTTCTGGACAGCAAGCTGTTGACAGGCAGCAGCAGCAGCTGTGTGTGTCTTGAGTGGTGTCCTCTAGAAATGGGACCAAGTGAACAGATCCAAACGTGTACAGCCCAGTGTGAACTCGTGTAACTCCCTTATAAATTCCTGTAAAGACCTTAGTATAAAATTTATGAGCAAGGACAATTTGACATACAAAACTAGCTTATTGGAGCTAGGATGATAACTCAGTAGGTAATGTGCTGGGCTGCACAGGTGTGAGGACTGGAGTTCAGACCCGTAACACCCACATAACAAGCCATTATCTCAGCAGTCCTGGGAAGTGGGAGCAAAGAATTCCTGGGGCAAGCTGGCTAGTGAGACAAAACCAACCTGTGAGCTCCAGGTTCAGTGAGAGACCCTGCCTCAGAACATAAAGTGGAAAGTGATGAGGAAGACACTTGTTATAAACCTCTGGCCTCCACACATACATGCATATGCATGCACCCAAATACATGTGAACATGTTTGAGAACACACACACACACACACACACACACACACACACACACATAACTTGCTGAAATTGGTCATAATCATTTCTCATTTGGTAGATATTCTACAATGCTTGCTTCATGATGTAAAAAAAAGTAGCATTTAGTGCTGCAATTAACAAAATTTTAGCATTAATCATGAATCTACAGCAACACTTGTAGGGATTTTTAGTATAACCTTCCATGTCTAATAAAATTCATTTACCCAGCTGCATACTGCTTCTCTACATTATAGAGCAGAAATGTTACATCAAAGCTGTTACATGTGTTTTTCAGGGATAGTGATTAATGTTTAGTATTAGAGGATTATTTTTTCAGCTTCTATTAAAAGAATTAAGTCCCAAACAACATTATTTTTGTAAGAATAAAGCAACTTGAGGGCTAGCAAGATGGCTCGGTGGGTAGAGGCGCCTAACACCTAGCCTGCTGACCTGAACTTGATTCCTAGTGTCTCATGGCCTAGGTGCCCTGAGTTGTCCTTTGACCTCCGTGCACATGCTGTGGTGTGTGTGCACACGTACTAAAACATACACCCCCAAAATAAGTAAATAAACATGATTAAATATATAACTTGCTTAAGAATAATTAACAGGGCCTGGAGAGATGGCTCAGTGGTTAAGAGCACTGGCTGCTCTTCCAGAAGTCCTGAGTTCTATTCCCAGCACCCACATGGTGGCTCACAACCACCTATAATGAGATCTGGTGCCCTCTTCTGGTGTGCAGGCAGAACACTGTATACAAAATAAATAAATCTTTTTTTAAAAAAAGGAATTAACATTGAAATAGATGTTTTAAAGAACAAATTTAAAAAAAAACTTACCTGTAAATGGACAGTTCTCCCCCACCTGCCAATTCCCAAATAACCACTCAGAGGCTTAATATAAATTATAAATGCTTGGCCAGTAGCTCATGCTTATTACCAACTACCTCTTACACTTAAATTAACCCATAATTCTCATCTATGTTTAAGTCATGTGGCTTGGTACCTTTTCTCAGTGTGGCATCTCATCTTGCTTCCTCTGCATCTCACTAGTGGCTCCTGGCTCTGCCCTTCCTCCTGCCAGAATTCTCCTAGTCTGGCTTCCCACCTAACTTCCTGCCCAGCTACTGGCCTGTCAGCTTTTTATTAAACCAATTTGAGTGACAAATCTTTGCAGTGTACAAGAGGATTATTCCACAGCACTTACCTTTATTTATTTTGCTTCCAAATTTACCAACTTTGGTAATGATTTAGACTCAGTGGAAAATTCTTGCTTTTCACACCATTCATTTTACATATAACATACTATTAGAAGCATATACCAGGAGTATTTCTATAGTCTTTAAGCTACCATAGGAAGTCATGGGCTTCAGCAGACATGAATATTATGGCACTTTGTACACACTCATAACTGTAGTACCCTCTTGTGCCACCTAATCTTATGTCAACTTGACACAAGCTAGAAGTTGGATAAAGCCTTTTTTCCCCAAGTTACTTATGGTCATGGTGTTTTATTGCAGTGTTTAGAAATCCTAACTAAGACGTAGCTCCTGTTCTTCCCCCCCCCACCCTGCCGGCCCCTTCCTCCCCAAATAGTCCCTTTTTCTGCTTTCACACCATTCATATATGTATTTGTGTCTTTAAATACATATATTTAATTCTTTTATTATTAATATCTTTTTATATCTAAAAATTGGGTTCCATATTTGCAATAAAATATAATATTTGCTTTTCTTTTTTATTTTTTAGAGTTTTGAAGTCTACATTAATTTAGATAGTCATTTTTAATGCTTTAAAATACTATTTTATTTTTTGTGTACCTGTGTTCCAGATTGTATGTATGTGTGCCATGCATGTACATGAGACCAAACACAGAAGTCTGAAGAGGGAGATGGATCCCCTCGAACTAGAGTTAGAGAAGGTTGTGAACCACCATGTGAGTGCTGGGACCAGAACTTAAGTCTACAAGAGTAATAAGGGCTCTTAACTGCTGAGCCATGTCTCCAGCTCTTACCCAGCTGTCATGATGACATTCCACACATGTACAGAAGGTGTTTGTTTGTGGTCACTCCTTTCCACTCGCACTCCTGTTGGCCTCTTTTTTTCTTCCCAACTAGTTCCCATTTAATTTATTTTTTTTTCTTTGACCGAACCCACGGCCTTGCGCTTGCTGGGCAAGCACTCTACCACTGAGCTAAATCCCCAACACGCCTTTTACTTTTATCTTTCTCTCCCTCCCTCTCCTTCCAGTAGATTTTATTAGGGTTGGTTACAGGACCACTGAAGAAAATGTCTCTCCCTCCCTTAGAAACCCTCAACTTCCTAGAGATTCTTAGGGAGGGGCGGGGCCTCCTGAGCACCTCCGTGCTCCATGACAGAATATTGGTCGGTCCAGTCTTGTACAGCTCTCGTGAAGTGAATGAGAGGCGCTAAGAATTCGAGTCCAAAGGCCACGTCAGTATTTCACAGAACTCCTTCCCATGTTCTGGTTCTTTCTGCCTACTCGTCTACAGTGTTTCCTGAGCCTTGGAAGGAGTGAGGTAGACTTTCCACTTAGGGCTGCGCACTCACAGGGACATTCTCAGCTCTCTGCTGGCACCCACAGCAAAAGCAAGCTTCTCTGACTAACGCTGACAGAGGCACAGTTCGACAGATACACCGGAGATAAACAGATTGCCTGGAATCTCCTCCTATCTTTGTAGAGTAGGTGCTACACAGGGCTCTCTGGAATAACGTTCAGAAGTAAATTTGCTGGTCCATTCGATGTTTACGTGTTAACTCTGCCGCGCAGTTGTAGCAGCCGGCAATGGTAGCGTGCTGCCTTTCTAACCGCAGATGCTCAGAAGACTCGGTGTCCCTGCACCAAGTGGACGATTTGCTAACGCCCGTAAGACTGATGTCGTTCTGAAGTGGGAACTGGGGGTCGTGGGAGAGATGGGTTTCTAGTCTAAGATTTAAAATATAAAAGTACAAAGTGTGTACTTCTGAGTGTCTTTAAAAGCAGCTGTGTGGCAAGTTTATCGCCCAAATAGTTCTTTCTCAAGAAGGAGACAAAACAAACAAACAAACAAACCCCATGCTGCTCAAATTTTAAAGTAAACTTAAAAGACAATGCTAGGATGCCTTTTTTGTTTTTAACTAAATGAAAGCAACCTTTAAAAGTTTATTTCCTTGGACGCTGAAATGTAATCTGTGTTGGTCAGGGGACTCGAATAACAGATAAAAATGACTTACGGCCTGGTGAAACGCCAGGCTGAAATAGATGCTTGCATCCCTGCTTCCCCTGCCTGGACCAGCTGTTTATGCTTAGCCTTCATTTGCTGCTTCAAGAGTCATATTTACACTTCTCCAGATACACTTCATCCATATGTGCCTTGGCCTAAGACGTCACAGAAGGCTCTTTTCGGGCAACTTCCCAATCTTCTCATTAAGAAGATGTCATGCTCACCCTAAATAACCCTATAGACCATGTCAGATGATGTCACCCCCAAAACAGCCCCATAGAAAACGTCATCTGATATCACTTATGGGCTTCCTTTCATTTCTTTTTCCAGTATGGCCTTTGCCGGGTTGCTCCTGCCCTTTCAATAGCTAAGATGTTTTCTTTTTTTCCACAGATAGAAACCAGTGATCTAAAGTACTTCACATTTCACTTGGTATGAATTTAGTTCCTTTAAGGGAATCACAATGTAAAGATGCTTTTTGGTTGTTATAAGTGGGTGTGCCTAAAGCCCACTGACTGCACTTTGGTTCCTAAGTGAATGTTGGACTGTGATTTCCTAACTCAATATAAAAGACATCACAGTGCCAGGTGCAGCCCCAGCTGTGTGGAGGCTGAGACACTAAGATCTCAAGTTTAAGGCAAACCTTAGCAACTTATGGAGAACCTGGAGAGGGAGGTAGACTACATTTTTGTCTAATAACTAGTTCATTTCTGTTTTTTCCAGAAATTGAAAAGATTATAAGCCTTATAAATTATTTTTATGGGTGAATTAATGTGATTTTTTTTACTTTGACTGCTGAAAATAATTATGCATATTTATTGGGGGAAGACCAAATCAGTGAATTAGTTTGATGGTACTTAATGGTTGATTCATGGAAGCTGGCACAAAGGCTGTTATTTTTAAAGCCTATTTATTGAAATATACAATGATCTAATTGATCTGAATTGTTCAGTATCAAAACAGGCTTAAGAACTTCATCTGTAAAAGAGGTAGGATCTTACTTGTCATCTTTCAGGAATATTTAAATTTTTAACTTAAGCAATGCCAGATAAATTATATTATAAAATAAATTTAACATGCTACAATTATTAGCTCTCCTGCATCTTTAACGTTGCTTATAAAAAGAATGTGATCTGATAAAAATGCCCCACCTCTCTCTCATATGTTCTTGGTAGGAGAAGATCCTGGGGCTGGGAAGATGGCTCCGTGTGTAAAACACCTGCTCTGCAAGCATGAGGCCCAGAGTTCAAATCCCTGGAACTCATGTTAAAGCCAGACATGGCAGCTGTGTTTGTAATCCTAGCGTTTCTATGATGAAACTATGAATTGAAAGGAATGATATGTGTTAGTAAAAATTAATATCGTCTTTAAATTTTTAAAAAATTTGTCCAGGCATGGTAGCCTTTCATCCCAGCACTCGAAGGAGAGGCAGGAGTATCTCTGAGTTTGAGGCATCCAGGTCAACCAAGACTGTGCAGTGAGACCCTGTCTCAAAGAAACAAAAAACATATTTTTAAAATTTACATGAAAATGTGGTATTTTAAAAATATTATACCTAATGCAAAAGTTATATGAATTTTTAGTATAAAATTGTGACTGTTAGAGCTAATAGAATTCTCCATCAAACTGTGCACTTCCTGTCAAGACCATGAATCATTCTATAAGCCAGCTTTGACGGTGGTGAGATATTAACAGCGCTGGCGTGGTGTACTAGATTACAGTTTTATGTTTCATTTAGTGCTTCTGCTGCAGACCTCCTTGTCGTCTGGACCATTCATTTTGATGCTTAGCCACAGACTTGTATTTTAACATTTGCTTTCTGCTTTGGTCTTCTTAAAACCATAATGCTGTCAAAGTCAGGTTCTATGCATTACAAGATTTTTAAAAGTCTGTCTCCCAACTCTTGAGAATAGTTTTGGCACACAGTACTTATTCAATGAAAAATGCTTCAAATAAATGTTGACTTTTTGTTGAGTGTTCTGCAAGACAGTTTTCTAGAGTGTGAAAAATTGGAATAGATGGTCTATAGCATGGTGGTACACTCCTTTAATCCCAACACTCAAAAGGCAGAAGCAGGGGGATCTCTGTGAGTTCAAGGTCAGCCTAGTCTACATATCAAGTTCCAGGACAGGCAGGAATACATAGACTCTGTCTTAATAATACAGAAAGAAAAGAAAAAAGGAAATAGATGATCTCTGATGTTGTGATATACATAGTCTAGTGAGAAAAAATAATCACACCAAGGCCTGTTTTATTTATTACATAAGCAATCCTTGATACGTAATTTTGAAATCCAAAATGCCCAGAGACTAGTTTGTTTTAGACAATGTATTTGGAAATAAAAATCTAATCCAAAATTAAACCGTTAGGCAGAAATCCTGACTTTTACTGGTGTGAAGCATTTACAGCCTTTTGTTCCATTTGAGGGAATAATTTATAAGTTTACTACAGAAATACTAGTAGTTTTGATTAATTGATTTTATCTTGCATGCTATGTGTGCTAAATTATCTTTTTGAAAACCCAAACTTTTGTATTCTAAAAATCTATTAGATCTCAAGAACTTTGACATTGTAAAATGCATGATCTACAGAGAGTTATATGATAAAATTTGTAAAAACAACCAATATACAAGAAAAGTGTAAAAGTAAAAAGGACATAGCTAGTCCTTGAGTCACTCTGTCTCTGTGGGGTATCCCTGGAGATGGACAGGGACTCGGTCTAGGCTCCTACAGGCCAGAGGTAGATAGGTAGGAATGCTTTCCTAACACGCAATAGTCATACAAGACAGTCCAGTGAGAAAGCCAGGCTGCCTTTAAGGACACACGGAGTTCACGTTCAAGGCCAGGTCAGTCATCATGGGGACAGAAACAACTCAAGAAAGAGCAGAGGGACACCAGAAAGGAGACAGGAAGTTAGAGTCAAGTGAGGGTCCTGGACAGCGACACAGGTGAGAAACCTGCCAGCTGTTCTGCATGAAGTGGACAGCCTGACTTAAATCATGGAAGTAGGTATGGACCGGTATGGACACCAGCGCTGGGACCCTAGATCTGGTGGTGGGTCTTTGGAAGGTCATTGGCCCTGGTACCCCCTCCCCACATTACACATGAGTTATGCATAAACCTGACGTTAACAGTCGTTTCCCCAATATCTATAGTAACTGAGCCGCAACAGAAACTACTGCCTTTTAGTGTTCTTCCCGCTACCATGGGGATGGTATTTCAGTTTGCATTTGCCAAGACTGGCCTTTCAGAGAATATGAGATCTGGGCTGAATTACTATAGTAATTTGTGAAACCTTTATTCCTCTTAAATGTGTACATATCATGGTGCCAAGAAAAGTCTTGATTTTTGCAATCCCTGGTCACCAAGGTAGTGTGTTTTCCAGATAGCTTGGGTGTAGATTTCTGAACACCTCTCAGTTCCGGTTTCCACTGTTATTCTGTGACTTAGATTTGTGTCTCTCTTTGCTAGGATAAAATATTGCCATTAACATTCAGTGGCTTTAATTATTTATGAATTAAAAATGTATAGGCTATATGGCTTGAGATTTTCTAAGGACTATATGTATTATATAGTGATATCTGTATCTGTATTGAATAGAGGTGGGTATTTTGAGAAGATAAAATATAAAATAAATTAATGGCAACAATATATTCAACAATGATAATTTTATATTTATTGTGTGTAGGTATTGAATAAAAATGTTTCTGCCTTTACACTGTTTATGAATCAGTAAGAATTTAGCTTGAAACAATGAAGGCAAACATCGGAGCTCTGGAGCTCACACGTCTGTAATAAGTGTGATGTGGCTGCCTATTCAACCCCTCGTTAGCACCGAGTTACTGTTTCATAATGTAAATATTTTGATACCATACCTCCCTTGGCTCATATGAAAGTGCCTTAGAAAGTTTTCACCCTCAAAAACCAACTCGAGTATAGCGTTCCTATTGCGGCCCCATCTTGAGGCCCAAGCATGCTCGAGCAGTGTCACGTTTACCTCACTCTCTGTTGTATTAACCAATGCCAATTTTTTTTTTTTGTTGTTGCAACTGCAGAGCATTGTGATTGACTGGTGAACATTTTAATGAAAGAGATCTAGAGAAAGATAACATTTTTCCAAAGCAGGACCCTGCTGGTGCGACTACCTGTTCTGTGGGTATTTATTTAGTCTTGTCAGTTAATTTAGATAGAACGTTTGAAGTTACCAGTTTGTGACAGTCTTCAGAGAATGAACCATTGTGTGAAAATTTCTTGTAGGTACTTTCCCAAACAAAGAATTTTTTTTCCAAACTTGAATGTGACCCACAATATGGAATAAATTTTATGTTGTGGCCCAGTATGCATATACGCATGTAATTGGGACAGAACTTTCATGAAACAGTGCTTTCTTTGCTACCCATCATGCACATGGCTTTTAAAGCTCTGTCTTTAGAGTGGTTGATCCTCCATCCACTAAATTAATTCCTAAGTCTCAGAAGGGTCACAGTCTGCCTTCTGAAAAGCTTAAGCCAAACATTTTTAAAGGGCGATTACTGTGTATTCCTTATCTTTTCTTCCCAGTTCCTAGGTCTGTATTCACTGGGGATAGACCATTTAAATGTTTGGGGAATGTTTTATTTGTCCTTAACCTAGTTTCAGAGATGTTATGATGTCACCGAGGTTTATCTACAGAGGCTGTAGGAAGCTCTTGAAAGAAATTTATCGGTAATTAGAAGGTGAAGCTGAAACATAGGAGAAGTCCTCACACCCTGAAAAAAACAACTGCAAAAACCCATAACAGTGTTTGGTGCCTCACTGGAAACTTTACTATAAGTACTGACATATCTTTTTTACAGGCCACTACTTCAATCAGAATGAACAATGAATTTACAAATTGAGCTTGTTCTTTTAAAATTTTTATACAGAACTGTCGTCTCATAGCCATACAGCACGTTCCCTCCACAGCTTATACTGGCACTGTCTTCACACATCAGGTAGATATCACAGCTCCTAAGAGTGGTGCACTGTTGCATATCACCTGTTATCATTCCTCAGATAATAATGGGAGTCAGGGCTGGAGAGATGGCTCAGGGGTTAAGAGCTCTGACTCTTCTTCCAGAGGACCCGAGTTCAGTTCCCAGCACTCACATGGCAGCTCACACCTATCTGTAACTCCAGTTTCAGGGGACCCCGACACCCATGGCAAAACCACAAATGCACATAAAAAAATAAAAACAGAGAAACACTCAAAAAAATAAAAAAATAATCGGAGCCAAATACTATTTGTTTATAAATCATACTTTTGCCTTCTAATAATACAAACTCCCCCCTCACAGTACTTGCTCAATTTAGGGCATGCTATTCAACAATTTAAATTTCTCATCTCTACATATTAATAGTATTTTATAGGGACCTCATGATTATATTGGCACCTTATAAATGCTACTCTAATTCAATTCTGTTAAGACAAATACTATCAGAATGGACATTTCTGAAAAAATCTCTGTGTTTATCAGTTGTTGATAGCTTTCTTTGTAGCAACATTTTCTGTTTAGCTGAATAATTAGTTGAGTTCAATAAAAATTTGGGTTATTTGATTTATTTAAATAAACAAAAATGTACATTTTGCTATCCTGAGAGTTGGGAGGCTTAGCTGGGGTCATTTTACAAGCATTTTCATGAATGGCATACAACCTCTAAAAAAAAAGTTTTCTTCTTCTTCTCTCATACATTATGTCCCAAGAGCAGCTTCCCCTCCCATTGGCATTCTATCTTAACAACACTAAAATTCAGGTTTTCTTCTCAGCATAATTCCAAATCCATCGGGGAAGCTTCTGTTCCTTTCTGTTTCCAATTACTCTTCCTGTGTTTGTGTTCTTCCATTTTTTCCCATAGCACACAGATAACCTGTCCCTCGCACACTATACAAGCTCATCGCATGCTCACCGGTGAGCTTTTTAAACTAAGTCATTTGCTAAACGATTTAGGGTCATCAAGACTCTCTGATCTTTATGTTACTTTTGGGTAGTGAATTAGGTTAGAAGTTACAAAACTAAGCTTGCAATTCTGTGTATTTGTGAGTGTTTAGTACCTAGTGATTTTAATCTATTCTTCAATATTTCTTTCAAATTATTCCTGCCCTAGGGCTAATATTAGCTTTTGTTTTGTCTGTTTTTTAGCAAAATATGAACTCAGCATGGCATAATTCTAAGAATGCTCCTTGAACGTTTGAAAGAGCGCTGCACACATAAATGGCTTAGTGCGGCCCTTCCTGCATGATAATTAAATAAGGAAAGAGAGACGTGTCAGGAGAGGCTGAGATGATCTGAAAGAAAAGTCTGGTGAATAAAACTGTGACAACTTCTTTTCTGGGCTGTTGTATTATTTTTCTCTTTGAGAAAACCAGGACAAAAAGATGACTATCCTGAGAACCCGTTAACCCCATTCGGAGCACAGCTTAGATGTTTCACAATGTCATACTTACTATTTTTCCCTTTTCATAATTTTCAAGTGAACTGTAGCTTAAGTGGTTTATTGGCTTGTTCATTCGTGTTTAGGAGTTGGGCATCGCTAACTCCTTGACTTACAGTTTGAAATGACTACTCACTTCCCATACCACATTGACTATCAAACTGTTTGATTTTCACTCAAAAAAAGTTCTATTTGTGTGAAAAGAAGTAATGCCAGCCAGCAGAGCACTCAACACAAAATGAATCCGTGATGATGGTTGGCTGAGGTTAATATTTAAAATTTGTATTTTTTATAAATATGTTTATAAATTTCAATCACTCAATATTTTAAATGTTAAAATTTCATAAAGCTAAGATTTTTATAAAGTTCTTTCTCATACTTTATATTTTCCTCAGTTTCTTTGCTAGGAACACTACCCTTCCAACCTGTTCTGTTATCTTATTTCTTATACCAATTTTCCATTTAATAACCTTTTTAATATATAATTATTTACATTTACGATGCAAAATTGAAAATAAATTTAAAAATCAAAGCAATTACGCAATCTGATAGTCTATGGTATTGAATATTTTAATTCCATATTATGAGTTATAATAATTAGCATTATTCAATAATCATGTAACAATAGGACATTTAGTTGTTCAAGTTATAGCAATTGTTTTGAATTACAGAACCCTGTCTAAATGTTATGGTCTATTAATTATATAAGTAAAATTTACATTGCATTATTTTTATGAGCAACAGATATTATATGACAGGGGACATTTTAGCCTGTTGATATTGAAAAAGTAATAAAACAATTTAACAATTTAAAAGCCACACAGTGAATTATATTTTACTTAATACTATTGTTAGGGCTTCTTCTTATTTTTCTTTCAAACTATTATTTTGTTTTCTCACCAACATAGTGAACCCACAATAGCCTTCTTATTTTAAACATTAATGACAATTCATGCTTTTGCAACTGAAAAGTGCATGTGCTTCTGTTGCATGTATGTGATTTAGTAAGTATGGTTCTCTTTTCAGGAACCTTCCACTAAATGTTGGGAGAGACATAGACAAACATTTGCAATTTTTGTTTCCCTTAGTGAACGCGTCATGAGCTTTCTGCACAACAGCCAGACAGCAGCATAAGTACAGGGGTTGTGTTCTTAAGTGAGCAAGAAAATGTTCTGCCTCCAGTTCCCACATGCTGTTCATTTTTTCAGTGGTTTTTGGACCTCCCATTCGGCACCACTTAACCTTCATTCTTTCGGGCATTCGTCTGTTCAATTTGGAAGGCAGAGTAATTAAACTGTTTTCAAAAGTTTCTGTGTATGAGAGACACTTCATGGAACCACCTACAAAAGCCACAGAAAGGCTTGTGCAGACCCCCAAGATGTGCATGGTGTCAAGAATGTTCTGAGGAAAGAAAACTCACAATCTTATTTTAAGAACATCTATTGATTTTTTTTAAAGTCAAGTAAATCCCCCCCCCACACACACACTTTTTAAAGTGCGATTGGCAGGCGAATTTTTAATGGCATCCATTTTCAGGAAACGACAAGGGACTGCCAGAGTCTGAGGCCACAGCTCTTGGAGAGCTAGGAGTCTGGGGCTTAATTTGGAGTTAACTTGTTTCACTTACCTGTTTGCTGACTCTTTACACATGTATTCAGTTTTCATCGGCTTCTCCTCTTTCCTTCAGCATAATCGCGTCATCTCCTTAGCCCGGAGAATCGCTGTCTGCTCCCCAGCTCCATTAATGAAGACCTTTAATTCGAGACTGGCATTCTTTGAGACAGGTTGCTACTTGGTTTTGTTTTGCTCAGATTCGTTATCAGGATTGTAGTGGCTGTACTTTCATTCCTGTGTGTACAATAATTTATTTCCTAAAATATTTGTTACACATTTTTTGTACTGGGGCCTGAACCCACTTTTGTTCTCTAGCTTCTTTATGATTTATAGAGATTCTAAAAACAAAGCAAAAAACACCCCAGCCACAAACCAAACCAAATAAATTCTTTTGGTTCTGAAAAAAATCTTAATTCTTCATTTTTATGATTCTTTGATTTCATTCCTCAATTATAAATACTTAAAAATTAGTTTGAAAAATATTTACTTGAAATCTGATAGTTTCTTCCTCTGGAGTTTTACCTTCAAAAAAGCCTTGTTATGGAGGTGGTAAAGATCCAAAATGAAGTGAAAACTTGAAATAGTCCAGTGAATCAAAACTGCTGTATACAGGGAGAAGTGAGGTGAACATGATCAGAATATGTTGTGTGCACACATGAAATTCTCTGCGTTAATGAGAAATATTATATTAAAAATCTAGTTGGCATCCAAACTGGGTACACAGACTAAAAAATAAAGTTCACTTTACCAGGTAGCTGAGAAGATGACTCAGCAGGTAGTGACGGCTGCTTCTGCACAGGACCCGTGTTGGGACGCCAGCAACCACCAGGTGGCCCACAGTAACCCCAGTTCCAGGGTGTCCAACACCCCCTTCTGGTCTCCACCGGCTCCTGCACGTGTGTGGTACACATAAACTCACACAGGCTCCTACACACAATGATAAATAAGCATTGAAAACTTCACTTTAGAACAACAGTTGTTGGTTGGCATTGTCTCAGGCTGCCTACCAAGACACTCCTCCCTTCCTTGTTTTTGGTAGCATATTAACCTGACTGGATGTGAGTTTCTCACACAATTTGTGTTGTTCCACAAGTACTGAGAGCCACAGGGAGTTTCCATTTTCTCTAAAGGGCTTTGCAGCAGACATTGATTTGGCCTCCTGTACGTGGGGCAAACAAATTCCAAGTCTGTTGTTGAAAAGGCTGTGAGCCTCCTGGATTAGCTACCTCAAGAAGAGCACCGGACTGGGTCCAGAAAGGGGACTGCAAGTTTGGTTACCCTTCTCAGAATTCCTTGAGGGTTTTATTTGGCTAAGAACTGAGCACATTCTGGGTCACCTTCGCCCTCACCATATCTTCTTCATATTTTCACTGAATATCTTCCTACTCCAATTTTATTTCAAGGTTGGCATTTCAGGTGCCTATACTTTATTAGTTTTTGAACCTTCATGTGCTGAATTTAACTACCATCATTTACAGTCTTACCATATAAATCTCATATTTTTGTATCTTTAAAATCACCTTTAAGTGTCTGGTGTTTTGAAAGAAAATGGCCCTCATAGGGCGGGGCACTATTAGGAGATGTGGCTTGGTTGGAGTAGGTGTGGCCTTGTTGGAGGAACTGTGTCACTGTGGGGGTGGGCTTTGAGGTCTCCTATGCTCAAGCTTTGCCCAGTGAGACAAACCACTTCCTGTTGCCTAAAAGTCAAGATGTAGGACTCTCAGCTTCTTCTCCAGCGCCATGTCTGCCTTCACACTGCCATGTGACACCATGACGATAACGGACTGAACCTCTGAAAATGTAAGCAACACAATTAAATGGTTTCCTTTATAAGAGTTGCCGTGGTCATGATGTCTCTTCACTGCAATAGAAACGCTAACTAAGACAGTGTCTCTGAGCCCAACATTTCCTAAGTCAAAATTTATATATCAAGCTTCCTTCTATGCATATCTGGTTTTTTAACTTAAAAATATTTGTGTTGTATTTTTAATCATGTGTATATGTTTGCATAGGGGTATGTGCGTGTGATTGCCTCTGAGGAGGCTAGAAAGAATGTTGGATCTTTGAGCTGGAGTTGCAGGCCATTGTGAACTACCTCCCATGGGTACACAGAAGTGCTTTTAACTACTCAGCCATCTCTCCAACCCCACCTTGAAAGAATAAACAGTACATGCTCTTAATGGCTGAGCCATATCTCTGGCCCCTGAACATACCCATTTAGAAGACACAAACCACTTTATTTTTAGTAAAACCGAGCTAGTTTCTCCTCAAACCTTCTCTTTCTGGCACTTAGCCAGGGATCACCTTAACTCACTAACATTTTCAAATCATCCCCTTCTGTATCAGCATAGTTCACAGAGTCTAACAGGAGATCCACAGAATTAATATATGTAAATAATAGCTGTTTATAAACAGAACAGACCGCTATACCTTCAAGTTTCCTTGACTTCCTGTCTTCTACAGGGAAAATCCGAATCACTGATCTAGCTCTTGCCTGCTTGAGACTCACATTAGTAGTGTGTGTGTGTGTGTGTGTGTGTGCATGATTCCCAGAATTTCCTGTACTATTTTCACGCCTCTGTGCCTTGTCTCCTGTCCTTCCCTCTGTCCTCTGTCTTTCTCTTGCCTAAGTAATTACTATTCATCTTTCAAGATTATGCTTGGATATTATTTTTCCCCCAGAAAACCTTATTGTGACCTTGTCCTCTCTGATTTCCCATAAATTCTGTCATAGCACTTATCTCTTTATCTATGGCTAGAGTCCACTAGAACGAGCTCTTTGAAGACATGGGCCAAATTGCAGTTGGCTTTGTGAAAGTATTATAAGAAATATCTGTTGAACTGATATTTTCCCATCTCTGTCTTAAAAAAGAAGTTGTACACGCCGTGAAGAGTGTTGACAAGGGGGAACGCCAAACACGCAGGCGTGTCGTAGACTACCGATAGCTTCATTGATAAAGGCAGCAGGGTCAATAATCTGAATGTTTAACTTGTTCCTTCATGGTGAGGGAATGAGGCACAGCATTTCACACTGAGAACTCTACATCGAGGAAACCCTGCCCGTATTCTGTGGAGCTGCCTAACTTGGACAACTTCCGGCATTCCCAATAAACGCTCAGATGGTTTTTAAGAAAGGATAAGCCATGTGTAGCAGGTGCGCTCTGCAATGGATGCTGACGACAGAGGGGAAACACAGCTGACCGACCCCGGCTCTGGAGCATCGCTCCTTGACTATGCTCCCAAAGCCCTTGGCAGGCACGTCCTGGAATGCTCTGACTGTCCACATTCTTGGAGAGATGTCAATAGGAAAAAGTTGCTTTCATCCAGCCAGTTTTCTGCAGTTCTGCATTTCACGAAGTTTAACCTCTGAAGGAATTTTGAAAAGAAAACAGAATGTAAGCACACTTAAGGAAACATATTGCTAATCCCACCTTTACCCAGGCTCAAAATTTGACTAATTTCCCATATGTTTCTGGGAGAACTGGCAGATCATAATGCACAATACTGTTTACTGTCTCCTATTAGGGAGGCTTGTACATGAAAAACATCTGCATGGCCTGAAAATGCAATGCTTTTAGTATTGTTGAGAGAACTAGATGTTGTGAACAGATACTGTAGTTGTTCTCGGGGTCTGTAATGCAGACACAGAAAAGGTGGTAGTGGTTTTATATGTTAAGAATTTGGGTAAAGATGTATGGAAACCTTTTGTAAGATTATTCTATTACTGCTATTGTTTTTAGTATGTGCATATGTAGAGTATATGTGTACTGACATGGGTGCATGTGTGTGTGCTCCTGTGTGTGTAGGGGGGCGTGTGTGTGTGTGTGTGTGTGTGTGTGTGTGTGTGTGTGCATGTGTATAAGCCAGAGGTCAATATTGAATATCTTCTCTTGTTTTCCACCTTATATTTTGAAGTCAGGGTCTCTCACTGAACCTGGAGCTCACTGGTTGGTTTGACTATCTGGCTAGGAAGGAGCTCCAGCCATCTGCATATCTCCACCTCCCCAGAGTCAGGATTGCCAGTACCTGGCTTTTCACGTGTGAGCTGGAGATTCAAACTCAGGTCCTCATGCTCCTGTGGCAAGATTGTTGCTAAATGAACCATTTCCCCAGACATTTCTTTGGATAGTTTTTTTATGAGAAACTCTAAGACCTAACATTTTTAGAAAACTGAGAGCTAAAAATTTCCCATATTAATCTAAGGACTTTACCACTGTAAAGATAGAATCAAATAATTTTACTAAATTGGAATTTGTTCACTGAAGTTAAGGATAGAGGAATCACCACAAGTAGGAAATTCAAGGACACATGTAAATGAATAAATAACGTCAACATCTCTGATTAGATTTAGGAAATCTGAAATTGTCTAGAATGTGTGTACACATTTTTCATGAGCCTCTGTGTGATCCTCAATCACTTCAGAGTTCTGGGAAGATGGAATTAGGGAAGTCGGAGACAAGTCATCCAGAAGTCACTGCTGCTGAAGGAGAGATGGGGCTAGCCTGTACTCCCACGTCAAATCAGAAGTACAGTCCCCTCCAAGGCACTCGGTGGCTGTTAGATGGAAATAAAGTGATCTTTGCCGCTCTGCCCTTCACCTCACTGGAGCTTTAAAGTTCTGCTGCATAGAAGAACTCTGTCCTCAATACGTTTATTGAAAGTTTGCTTTGTGACACTTTCAGTCTTGGAAAGATCACTGTGAAAAACCACTATCACCCTATCAGAGTACCCCCGGAAGGCCCAAGAGTAGTTACACAAGGAAGCCCATGAAGGTCGAGTTCTCTCCACCCAGAGAGATGATTCCACCAGTCTGAAACTAAGTTCATTCTTAAAAACATTAGGAATGCATTATGTCAGAGTAAATAGAAACAGACTCAAGCATTAACAGTTTGAGATTTGATGAACTTTTTCTTTCAGTCAGATTAAATTTTTGGTGATGAGCATGCAGGTTCAGTTTAGACTCTCAAGTGAAAAGGCTGAATACAAATGTCTGGAGACATTCTTGGCTCTGTGAGGAGCACAAAGAGCCAAATTTTCATGAGAAAAAGACAATCTGTTTTCTCAAGGTTTCTAGTCCAGCCAGGCAAATTCAAAAAGGGAGATCCTCGCTGTGTTTGGTTTTTGCCCTCTGAGACAAGGTCCTGTGTAGGTGTTTGGCCCCAAACTTACTTATACAGCAGAGGATGGCCTTGAACTCCTGACTGGGATTACAGGCATGGACCCCATGCCCAGTTCTTAAAGAAAGGAGATGCTTTTTGTGGGTCCCTGGGAGCTTGAGTTACAGGCAGTTGTGACCCATCTGACAAGGCATTTGGGAATGTGCAAGAGCAGTGTGTACGCTTAACCTCTGAGCCACCTCTCCAGCCCCAAGAAAGGCCATTGTTGGCTCCTCAGTCTGTAGAAGAGAAAAAGAAACCAAACACTCGAGGCAAGTATCAGAAAGCAGAATGGTGAAGGGTGCTGGTGTTCTTTACTTGGTAGAAGAGAAAGATAAAGCGCGTGCACAAGTGAGTATGTGCAAGAGTGAGTGTGTGCAGGGTGTGAGCTGCAGCATTTAAGGTCAGTAATGAATATTCAGTCTTGGAAAGATCACTGTGAAAAGCCACTATCACCCTATCGGAGTGCCCCCGGAAGGCCCAAGAGTAGTTACACAAGGAAGCCCTTATTGGCTCTGTGTTTCCAATTTCAAGAATGGTCAATGGAAGGAGCGGTTATGTAACTTGCGGAAGGTCACATGGACAGTTGGTGGGTGGACTGGATTTTAAATCCACAGCACTGATGCCAGAACCTGACCTCAGAGTGCTTACCAATCCCGTCCACGCTCTCTCTCCTCCCCTCTTGCCTGGCAGCCATTTCCCTCAGTGTTACTTCCCTCAGCGAGCGTTCCCAGCATTTCCTCATCACCTCTCACATCTTCTCCTTTTATTGTTAAGTCACGGTTTCGACTTTCTTCTATGAAGAAGCAGAGGTGTTTTCAAAAGATGACTGCCCTTTTAGACTAAAATGTTTGCTTGCTTACATACACATTCTGCCCTCATAATTCTCCCAAGATTTATTATGTGGAAAGTGTCGGAGATATATGTGAAGTATTATGCACAAGGAATAAAATCCAAGTACAGTTGGTAGTATAGAAAAATTAGAACAATTGTAGTGACTAGCAGTGGGGTTAAACATAAGTCAAACATTATACATTATACGGTGGGATATTGCAAAACTAAGAAGATAATTAATGTGTAACGACAGGGCAAGTGCTCACATATGTTTCTACACTCATTATGAAACTGAAAATGTATGATAAAGTTGTCATCCACATGAGACAGTTAAAGAAATAAACACCCATGTGTCCAGCCCCACTTGACTCACTAAAGGAAGGATAGGTTTAAATGTTACGAACCTCCCCCTCTCAGGCTGGGAAGGTTATAATCAGTGACGGCAACAAGGCTCATCTGCGGCTCATCACCAGTCACTCGTCATCATTTTCAATAAGCATGACAATGTCAAGTCCCTTTTCACATAAGGCAAATGGCATAAAGAATCATCAGTCCGGGGCAGGAGAATCAGTCAGCAGTCAAGAGCACTAACTGCTTTCCCAGAAGACCTGTGATTGGTTGCCAGCACCCACATGGTGCCTCATAGCCGGCTGTTGTTCCTGTTTCCGGAAATCCAGTGCCCTCTTCTGGCCACCATGGGTACCAGCACTCACACAGTGTACAGACAGATGTGCAGGTGAAACACCCAGGCACATAAAATAAAAGAAAATATTTAAAAATGCAAACATTCTAAAAACCAAACAAGAACCGAGATGGAGGATGGAAGGCCTCTCTAGCTGCAGTGGCCACAGAGCTTATCGGTGAGCAAGGTGCTGATCTGGACTTCAAACGATGCAGAAATTTAGATAAACATGGCCATTCTGGTCTTTGAACTACTTTATAATGCTTTTCTAGTATTGAGGTCACAAAAGAGATTATGTTCATGTGGTTTCTGTCCATTTATATTTACCTTATTAGATACTAAAACCAATAAAAATGTAAAATACTCACTTATTTAAAATAAAGTACTTGTTAACATGGGGCTAAGTCTATAGCCCCAGGGGAAGGCACTTTCCTAGCATGCTCGAAGCACTGGATCCTATCCCCAGCAGGCCAACAAGAACAAAAACAGAGAGTAACATAATAGTGTATTTTAAGGAAATGTAGGTTTATTTCCCCAAATGACAATATTTAGTTAGGAGAATGGTGTGGTTTTTACATGTTGCTCTATTTTTTTCCTTTATTTATTATTAATTTTATTGTGTGTGTGCATGTGTGATGTGCATACTTGTATCACTGCACGCATATGAAGGTCAGAGGACAACTTGTGGAAGTCAGTTCTTGCCTTCACTGTGTGGATTCTGGGGTTGTCAGACTTGGCATCAAGCACCTTTACCTCCAAGCCATCTCATCAGCCTGACATCTGGCATTTTTAGTACGTGGTTTAATAGAGGATAGCCAGACTCTCCTATTTACTTTATTATGATATCACAAGTTACATAGCATCTGAGAAACTCCTTTGTACACTTGCAAGAGACTAGAATGAGAAGACAAACAGGATTTCATCACCAAGAAACGTCTCATTGAGGAAGCAGGAGGGTGGAACGCACAATTCAGAAGTGGGAGGAACTGGGCTGGGGAACAAGCGCTTGGGATTGTAACTGGAAAGACTTACATGGTGGAGGCCTGGAAGAGATGTTTCTAGTGGGCAGACTGGGTTATGCCAATTTAAAAATCCTAGCATTTTTACTTGTGGCCATCGTCACTGGCCTCTACCTGGGCTTTTGAAACTTCCTGCAGGAACAAAAGAATTTAAATTCATCATTAGTCCTAGGCTATTATAAAATCATGTAGTTGTCAATATTCTTATAGATTGCTTTTTCATTCGATTTATTTAGTGTTTATACATTTGAAGAAGCAAGGTAAGCAGTAGTGACAAAGACAGGAAGGTGAGTTTGCTTACTGGCACTCTCTGCTGAGCGGGAGGTTCACACACTAACACACCATTGAGAGCATTAATCTGGAGTACCATGGACGAGAGTTACTAATGTTGGCAAGTGGGTGAGGTGGGCAGTTGGTGGGTTGAGCATGAAATCTCTTAAATGAAGTCCCCAGTACCAATACTCAGTGACACTCGTGGGCCATAGTGTGGGACACAAGTGTGCCATAGTGAGAAGTATAAGATACAGCTCTAGAGTTAATTCATCAGGGTTGTTTTTTTTTGGTGGGGGGAGGGGGAAGACAGGAACTCACTCTGTAGACCAGGCTAGCCTTGAATTCACAGAGATCTGCCTGTCTCTGCCTCCTGAGCGCTGGGATTAAAAGTGTGTGCCATCATGCCCAGCTAATTCAGCAATTTTGAGGAAGTGGGCAGGGGCTACCGTGGGACAGTTTGAAAATACAAAAAAATAACAAAATGCCTTTCCTCTACAGCTGCGTCATTTCATTGCTGGGCCCTGTAGATTTAGCATCAGATATTTTAATCCCTTGTTTCTTCCAGTTGAATCACCCTTTTCTGTGTTTGTTTCTCCTCTGTGACTCAATAACTAGAGAAGGAGTAATTGAGAAGATCACAACAGTTTAACCCAAATACTGAGAACATCTTTACTAGCTGAAATACTTATCAGTAGAGCCGTGTCCAGACACCCTGTGTACCAGCACCCCCTGCAGGGGGTGGGGAAGTCTGCAGAGGCTGTACTACCTCTGTGGAGACCTGGGCTGCTACAGATGGAGCTTGGGGGACGTGCTTTGTTGGTTTCAAAATATTATTGTCCTTATTTATGACCATCTTTGCTGGCTTCAACTTGGGCTTCTGAAAGCTGCAGGGCAGGAGCAATAGAATTAAAACTCACAATTGTTTCCAGGCTATTATCAATATTCCTTTGGTGAGCACCTACTAAGAGCAGCTGTGGAGAACACAAAGATCAACCACACACCCTCCCCCAATGCTCACCTGCACTCTGAGAACTTTTAGAACCTTGTGGTAAGTCAACAGGTAGGAATGGATTCCATCTAGGGGACTCAGCCTTCTTTGGTGCAGGCTGAGTGCTGCATGGCCCTATTTACATCTTCCAGGATGAAGAATGAAGGCGGCTTCACAGCTCTTAGGAGTGAGAACATGAACTGTTTGTGACGTTTCAAAAACTTAGGTGTATACGATGATAGAAAAGAATCTGTATTGCACACTACTGTATGTGAACCAATTAAAGATGTTCTTTCTCAGTGTAAGGCTCCACCAAACAAAAATCTCATTGGCACTCAGCTGGTCCTACAAGGGATCAGATGAAAGACACTATATGGTTTAGTACAAATGCATGAACTTCAACTTGAAGTCAAGTCTATACCACCAATACGACAATTTTCTTTTCCTTGTTAAATCATGTCCAAAGAAGCTAAAATGATGTCTATACATTCCTACTCTTTTTATAGTCTTGATAACAAGTACAAAATATTTTATTTCTAGTTTTTTTTTTTTTTTTTTTTTTCCTGAGGCAGTACGTCACGATGTAGCCCAGGCTTGTTTCAGCTTGAGATCCACCTGTCCTTGCCTCCATAGTTCTGTGATTATAGGCACATGCTGCCACAGCTGGCTCCTTAATTTCTAGAATTTGAAAAGGAAGTGAAACAGACCAGGTATATGAGAAGCAACGTGAGAAAACAGCCTTCATTGTCTTCTCTTCATAGGAAGGAAAGACATCTTCTGGGGGGTCATCAGGAGCTGGGGGCTGGGAAGACAGCCAGTGGACAGTGCTTGCTGTGGACGTATGAGGACCTGGAGCTGGGGGATATAGCTCAGTAGAAGAATGCTTGCCTGGCACATGCAAGACTCCTGATTCAGTCCCACCAAGACACACACAAACAAACACAAATAAGGTTGATCTGCAGGACAGTAGTATTTTTTTAAATCTGAACTTAGAGTCTTCACGTACACTCATGCAGAATTTTTAGGGACAGTCATCGTCATCTTTTTCTCCCATTTGACGGTCTCAGGCAAGGACACGAACTTGTACAGTCACACTGCAATACAGCACTATCTCCCAAACCAAACCACCACCAGCTTCAGCTCAGCTGTGGGGCTTGCAAAAGACCCTTGCCTCTCAGAAGACACTCCCTCACAGGAGGGGGTGGGCAAAGTCATGGGACCTTCACTGGAGTATCCAGCCACTTCTTTCAACCAGTTCTACGTAATTCTGCCCCAATTGCAGCCGGCCTCGAGGTTTCAGGGACGGACTAGAGTATACATGCGGGGAGCGGGGAAGATCTGCACTGTCATGGGGGAGCTGGCACCCATACCGGTGCAGACCATGGGGCTGTTAAGGCCACCTTCACTCCTCGCTGTAAGCCCTTACCAAGCTCCCCTAAGGAAGCCTAATGAGCTCATTGGCGTCCTGGGGGAACTTCGGTAGAATCAAAGAACTTGAGTTTGTCATTAGGACCTTATGGGGACGGGGTAGACATTGCTCAGTCTCCCCAGGGTGAACACCCTCTCAGCATATATTTTGTCCTTTTTTTTTCTAGACATTTACACTTTCAAATGAAGACTAAGGTTGAGTCAAAACTCCCAATTATACCACGTTCAAATATCACACAAGTTATGAAAGTAATGATATAAAGTAGTGAGTAGAATGACATTGTCAGAGGTGAGGGGATCTTGGCTCTTACGGAATCCTGAATTTCTCTACGTGTGGTCGTGTCTACCAAAGACTTTCTTACTCATTACAAATACACTATTGGCTTGTCCTCGAAGCTAATCAACTTCAGATTCTAAGGGTGAGTAGAAGATTCTTCATTTTAAGTTCCTTAAATAGATAATCACATTAAGATTAGGGAACTACGAATACATCTTGTCATATTCCTTCATACCACAGTACTGAAATAATAAGAGAAATCAAATAATTTGGTCAAAGTGGTGTAGCCAGACAAAGGCAGAGGTCAGACTCAGAGATTGTCAATCCTAAGTAGTTTGTACTCAGTTGTAAATTCTCAGGGACCTCAATGGAAAAGGAATTTATTTGAGTTCTTTGTTCCTTGGTATTCTTTACAGACTTAATACCAATGCTTTCCCTTTAATGGGCTCCCAGCACTTGCTAAGTGACCTGCTTCTCTGGGGAAATTTGGGAAATAGCAACAACAGGAGCTTGTGGACAAAGAGATCTTGTTATGTTGCTACTATCTTAACTCTTTACAGTGAGACAGACAAAACCATTTTTAACAAGAACATACACTCATTTTTCTCAAATCAGAAGACATAATAAAAAGCAAAAGGGAAACACTTTGCTACTGGTGTTCAGCAGGACTATCCCACCCTCCGCAACCACGAACCATATGGTATCCCCTACCTGGTTCAGTATTTAACCTAAGGATTTATTGCTGGGTGTCTTGGCAGCAAGCTGTGTGAGTCGAAGTGGAGTCTGATTGAGTTAATTAATGTGGTGGCAGCTTGGAATGTTGTCCAGCTGCCAGTGAGAATTATGTTTGTTTGCTTTTGGCCCAAGTGTGAAATGGCTGCCTGTTGATTTCAGAAGTGTGAGGGTACATTTTTATATCTCACACAAATGAATACATTTTTTTGTACCCTACACATTTGGGGAAATGCTAAAATTTATTGGGTAATGTAATGTTATGTACCACTTGTGTGGCAGAAAAAGCACGGTGGAATTTTGCCGGAGAGGTTGACTTTGCATCTGTACAAGAAAGCGAAAACAGGTGGTTTATACCCATGAGCAGGTAAATAAACCATCTGAAATTAGTTCATTGGGCCTAAGGCTTTAAAGACGAACATTAAAAGCCAGTTTTCTCAACTAAAAGAGACCAGCTCTAGTAATGATGAAATAATTCTGAACATAAGAAACGTAGTTTTAAATTTCTCCCAGAAGGAATGGCTCTCAGGTTCTTTGTGGGCTTGGAGGAGTGTGCTTTTCTCTTCCCCAAACACAACCCTTAATGAAGCTATCACCTCACTGTGCACCCCTCTCTTCTACGGTGACTGACGGGGGTGACCGAGTGCTGCCTGGCTGTCATGGATGGCAGTATGGATTTTGATGCTTATTACTTGTGTCTCAAGGGAGTTCTGTAACCCAGCAGGTAAGTGCTGACATTGGACAAAGTCCCGTCGAAGGCGCTAGGCAGCATTACTCCCCTAGTATTTTCCCCAATGCTATTTTATTGAGATAACATACGTCAACAAGAGCAGAGTGGGTTAAGAAAATGCAGATTTAGGATATATGAATACATTTCCTTTATTTCACTGTTCTGAAAACTTTAAAACAGTGAAACTAAAGGAAATCACAGAGTACTTAAGAGCAAATAATATGAAGTCTCTCTCTCTCTCCCTCTGTGTGTGTGTGTGTGTGTGTGTGTGTGTGTGTGTGTGTGTGTGTGT
>CABHPP010100673.1:0-11245 GCA_902168425.1 Peromyscus attwateri
TTTTTTTTATCAGCATAGCCACTGTAAGTTGTCTATGTTCCTCTAAATAACCCTTCACTCATGTTCTTGTAAGGAATTCTAATTAAACTCATTGGGTCACTAAGGAAAAAAAGAAAGTAGAGAGGGAAGTGGTTTAGGCGAAGAAATGGATCAATCAGTGGGCAGGGGATGGAGACTAGAGAGGAAAATGGGAGGTGAATGTGAATTAAAACATTATATCCATGTATGAAAATGGTACTATGAAACCCATTATACATAATTAATATATGCTAATAAAATTTTTAGGCA
This sequence comes from Peromyscus attwateri, assembly GCA_902168425.1. Lineage (NCBI taxonomy): Eukaryota > Metazoa > Chordata > Mammalia > Rodentia > Cricetidae > Peromyscus > Peromyscus attwateri. The sequence goes on from CABHPP010100673.1 coordinate 289, forward strand.
GCAAAAAAGCTTTATTATCAAAGTCCTTTAAATTCCCTTTCCTAATTTGAATTTCTTACCTGTCTGAGATCATGGTACAAACCAAGCATACAAATCACAAATACACAGAAAAGGAAATACATGCTCATTAAATTATTACTGAAGAACCTTGTTACCAAAAATACTATCCAAAAGGTTCTTTTCTCATAATACACAGTCAAGCAGGTGATCCTGGTCTGTATAAGGCTCTCTAGGCAAGCACAAAAATATTTTTAGAATAAATAGCATTGCTCAGAAAGGCAGGACAAACTACTAAAGGGAAGAATTCTCTGATCTGTAGAGTCTTACCATGTGGAGATATATGTGTACAGATGCATCCATGTCTCTTTCAACTCTCCATTCTTTTAGTCTTTCCCTCTTTCCTCTTCCTCTCTAACCTCACTTTCTGCTCTTTCTTTCCTATCTTTCCTTCCAGTATCACATGAAAGTTGTAATATTAGTTGAAGATGTGTTACATTTGTTTATGCTGTGGAACATTTGTTTAATGATGCAAAGACGTGTTACATTCTTTTTTGTTGCATTTGTTTAACTCTGTGAAGCTGTGTTACTGTGCCTGTCTAAAACACCTGATGGTCTAATAAAGAGCTGGCAAGGTAGGAGAAAGGACAGGCAGGGCTGGCAGGCAGAGAGAATAAGTGGAAGGAGAAATCTGTGAGGACAAGAAGATCAAGGAAGGAGAGAAGAAGGAGCAAGAAAAGAAGGGGCCAGCCACACAGCCAGCCATGGAGTAAGAGAGGAAGTAAGATATACAGAAGTACAGAAAGGAAAAAGCTCAGAAGCAAAAAGTAGATGGGATAATTTTTAAGTTAAGGAAAGCTGGCTAGAAACAAGCCAAGCCAATGTCGGCATTTATAATTAAGAATAAACCTCCATGTGTGATTTATAGGGACCTGGGTGGCAGGCCCCCAAAAGAGTAGAATGAAATACCAAACAACATTTTTTTGTGTGTGTTCTAACATGGGGCTAGAGTTAAAAAAAAATCCAACAACACGTGAACAACTTATTTTTATATTATTTCCCTCTTATATGGAGAATTAATCACATATGCACATAAATAATGACATATTGTGCATTTGGGAATTTTTCCATTTGCTAGAGGTTAGAAATCTAGATTATGAACCCATTGTAAACTTTCCCCTTTCCTCATAAAACTCAATAGTAGATAGATTATTAGAATACTATAACATTAAATATACCAAACATCTGATAATGTTTGCATATCAACAGGTAAGAAGGTTTCTCCTTGTTTCCTCTATCTTTTTCTCTGTAATCTTTTCCTGAGAAGCAATTTGTGCTATAGATCATGAACTTTTGCAGATATGTACAGCAAAACCCATTCTCCTATAGAACCAAGTCTGATCACACACAAAAATGTACTTGTATATTCACAACAAATTTATTATGTATATAAAGAATGGTACTTTAATTAGAACAGATGAATTTCCTTTCTTCCTAGAAATAAATCTTTTTTTTTTTTTTTTTGGTTTTTCGAGACAGGGTTTCTCTGTGTAGCTTTGCGCCATTCCTGGAACTCACTTGGTAGCCCAGGCTGGCCTCGAACTCACAGAGATCCGCCTGCCTCTGCCTCCCGAGTGCTGGGATTAAAGGCGTGCGCCACCACCTCCCAGCCTAGAAATAAATCTTTTAAGGAACATAAATACCTAAAATGGAAATAGGCTTATGCCTGTGCTCTATTATGTATTGCCTAATTTCCTGGTGAATGAAAGGTGAATTTCCTATGTTGTATTAAATTGAAAAAGATGGAAAGAATTAAGTGAAATCATTTATAGAAAGTATCAGTTACTGTGCCTGCCATGTAGTAAGTTCTCAGCTATTATTACTGTTTTTTATATTAAAGTGGAGTTATGATATCCCCATGTAGCATGAATCTTAAAAGTTCTTATTAATAAAATCAAACCTGAGCCAAGTATTGGGGTGAACTGGAAGATCAGAGAACCAGAACAAGCCACAGCTACCTCACCTCGCCGGATCCTGAGCTGGTTTTGTTTCCTCAGACTCAAGGCCTCTGAGTCCTCATCCAGAATGGGTCTCAGCTGAACTGCTGCTAGAAGCCTGAAAGCTTAACCAGCCAAATGCTTAACCAGGCCAAATGCTTCTAGTTTCTGGTCCTCACGCCTTATATATCTTTCTGCTTTCTGCCTCACTCCCTGGGATTAAAGGCTCGCTTTCTGGGATTAAAGGCGTGAGTCACCATGCTTGGCTGTATCCTTGAACACATGGATTTCTGCCTCTGAAATGCTAGGATTAAAGGTGTGTGCTACCACTGCCTATCCTCTATGTTTAATATTGTGGCTGTTCTGTCTCTGACCCCAGATAAGTTTATTAGGGTGCACAATATTTGGGGGAACACAATACCACCTCATCCCCAAGACCTGTAATGTCTAAATAAAATCCATCCACAGTTGATAGATCATTTCTGTAGTTTCTGCTCAACTCTACATGGTGAGGATTAAACCCTGGAAAGTAGATAGACTTGATGGGTTTTATCCCACAGATACTTTCTGTTACTTGTTTACTTTTTAAATCATTACTAAACCTACTTGTGTTAGAATTGATATTTATCTAAAAGTTATACCAAATGATTTGAATAAGTTAACTCACATGGATCAGAGTAACCACTAAAAGAAAATTAAATGCAAATCCCTACACTTCTTCATAAATTAAACTTGGTCTGATTTTCTTGCCCCCTTGAAGTCTCAAGCTTTCTGAAGAATAAACCACTGAGCACTGAGAAGTACTTCCTATTATCTTGGCAAACAATTGCATTCTGTCAGTAATCCACTTAATAGAACCATGGTGAGAAATAAGAACAAATTATGGGTTAATAGCAAGAAGAGAGGATGGAAGGAATGGCAGCCAAGAGATATGTAAAATTTTAATGCAACTTATAGAATGAGGTTAATACCTAGATGTGTATGGGTTGTCTGTGTGTACATGTATACAAGTGTCTTAGTTACTTTTCTATTGCTATGAAGAGACAGTATGACCAAGACAGCTTATAAAATAGTTTATTGGAGGATTACTCTTTTTTTTTTTTTTTTGGTTTTTTTCGAGACAGGGTTTCTCTGTGTAGCTTTGCGCCTTTCCTGGAGCTCACTTGGTAGCCCAGGCTGGCCTCGAACTCACAGAGATCCGCCTGCCTCTACCTCCCGAGTAGGAGGATTACTCTTTTAGAGGGTTAGTCCATGACTATCACGGTGGGGAGTACAGCGGCAGGCAAGCAGATAGGCATGGTATTAGAGCAGTAGCTTATATGTTGAGGAAACAACCATGAGGCAGAGAGAAAGCCAAATGGGAATCCTAAGGGCTTTTGAAACCTCAAATTCCACCCCTAGTGACATAGTTCCTCTAGTAAGGCCATACCTCCTAATATTTGCAAACAGTTCCACCAATTAGGGACCAAACATTCAAATATATGAGCCTGTAGGGGCCATTCTCATTCAAACTACCACAATAAGTATATATAGGAGTGTGTCAGAATGTTCATATGCATGTTTGTATAATTTATAAGGTATTCATCTTTATAAAAGAAACTCTGTATCTTATTAGAGCTGTTATTCTTTTGGTTCCTCATTAAACAGGACACTGGAAGGCATCCTCCTTAATTTATACTCCTGATTTCCCCTCCAAGCTACGTGTCCCTCGTGCAAGACTTCCAAACTGCATCATTAATTCCTTGCTGTGGATAGACCCTAAATTTGAATGATCTCATTACTTGGTTACTTAGTGTTATCAAAATTTAGTTTATTAAGAAACTATGTATGGCCTTGTTTTCTGATAATGCAAGTACAGTAACCATCTGGATGGAGATTAATATCTCACTTGGGGTTATGTAATATTTTCTTTATTTCATTCCAGTTGCAATCCTCTTTCCTAATTTTTCAAAATGACACCAAAGCCCATTTCATGAAATTGCAATGTAATCTGACAGTGATAAATCACTGTTCGACAGAGAGAATTTGCTGAAGCTATGGATTTGCATTCCTCATGCCATTTTAGTTAAGATGAGAAATGCTTGGAATTTATACATAAACAGCATTGTGTTTGGGTCATATTTATTACAGAAGACTCCTGAAATAGCTGCTGGTTTTAATTACACTATTGTGTTCAGAAGGGAAGAAATATCTTTTTGTCCTTAGCTTTTGCTATCAGTATAAGACTTTTAAGGAATAGTTGGTTAAAATAGCTATTGGAAAATTTTAAGTTCAGGATGATTGTTCTCAGAGAAAAATCAATGCATACTGCCTGGCAGTTCATCAAAGCAGGGCTTCTGAGAGTGGCATCCCAGTTGCTTTAACATCAGCATTTTCCCTTTTTGCCAGTGTAGTTTCACAGAATTAAGAGGTTAAATTATTCTTTCCAAGCTCACAGGGCCTTCTGCCCAAATCAGTCTACACTACTTACCCTTTATTCAACTGTCTAGAATTTTCTCCCAACTTGCTACCTGCAGCTCTGACTTCCATTTTCTTTTCTGGCTGGTATGAGGAAGGCTGGCTGAAGTTTCTCCCTCGTGGCCCATTACCCTCACATTAAAATCACCAAAGATCTTCATTCTATGAAGTGAGATCCTTTGCTATAACAATAAATGAGAATCCTGTTAATTTGATTGGTTTGGCATAATGGAAAGGATCACAACAATATGTTAACTTTGTATAGAATAGGTGACTTTTGGATTTTTTTCACCAGTATTATATCAGGCCATAAGGGTTTTTGGTACAATGTACTGTAAAGTATGAGAGAGTGTGTTGACAAAGGATTCTGATGATGTGAGTCTGTTTCATAACTACACAAGCAAGCTTGGATTATTTTGGAGTCACGGATTCACTGATACAATAATCTTCCCATAATTGAGAGAGGTTAAAGCTTAGTTTTAATTCTTATTTGCTAGCAATCAAGTATTTGACTTTAAATGAAAACACTTAATTCTGTGTCCTTGTTTATATAAATCTGGAGTATTGGGCTATATACTTGAAAAATTTGTTTTAGATATTTTAAAAACATACACAAATGCTATATATATCTACCTTTACCTTAACTGTGGCTTAATATTCATCAACCAGTCTCTCTGCTTAGCTTTGCCTCTAGTGAACTGACAGTCTACACTTTTACAAAAGAAATCTATTTTATGTATATGTTTGTTTGTTTATTTATTTATTTATTTATTTATTTATTTATTGTGTGAGAGAAAAAGAGACAGAGAGAGATGAGGCACTGTGTATATATGGAGAGCAGAGGACAACTTTCTGAAGTTGGTTCCTGCCAATGTGCAGTTCCTCCAGACTAGCTGCTCTGTGAGTTTCTGGATAATTCTACTGTCTCCACAGCTACTCTTGCCATATTGCCTTGGGAATGCAAGCTACCTTGTGGTTCTGGGGATAGAATTCAGGCCCTAAAGCTTTCAGGCAAGTGCTTTTACCTACTGCACCACCTTCCCAGCTTAACTCTTTACTCTTGACTTCTATAAAATCAACCTTTTCTGTCTACATACTAGTGAGATTATGCAGTACTTATTTCTATCTGTCTGGCTTATTTCACTTAAAATAATCTCTGCTTCCATCTATGTTATTGCAAATGATGAGATTTGACAGCTGTATAATACTTCATTGCACATATGTAGCAAATTTCTTTATTCATGCACCAGTTTATGGATGTGTAAGTCATTTGTATATCTTGGGTGTTGTGAATAATGTTGCAATGAACATGGAGGTGTATATGTATCACACATGATTTATTTTACTTTTGCTACATGCCTAGTTGTGGAATTGGTAGGTCATGTGTTAACTTGATTTTTAATTTTTGATAAACCTGTATAGTTTTTCATGTCTGTACAAGTTTAAATCTCTACCAATTCTATGTAAGGGACTGCCTTTTCTATACGTCTTCACAATCACTTGTTATTTTTAGTGTTTCTGATTATAGCCATTCTTACTGGGACAATCTTAGTAATATTCAATATTTTTAATTTATATATTTATAAATTTATAAATTTAATTTATATATTTATAAATTTATAAATAAAATATATCTAATATTTTTAATTTCCAAAATATCATGTTTTTTGATCTTCTTCAGTGTTGTAAAATTTTCAATGTAGAGATCTTTCACCTGTTTCATGGAATTTATTCACAAATTTTCACTATTTTTAGCTATTATAAATATAATCATTTTATTTCTGTTTCAGAGCTGTTTATTTCTGTACTGATTTTACAAGTTGATTTGTATCCTGCAACTTTGCTGAATTAAATGATTAGTTCTAAGTGTGTGTGTGTGTGTGTGTGTGTGTGTGTGTGTGTACATGTGCATGTGTGAAATGCTTAAGTTTTTTTTGTGTCTAATATAATACCCTCCATAAATAATAACAACTTAGTTTCTTTTTCTCCAACTTGGACGCTCATTATTGCTTTCTCTTGATTTATTGTTCTTACTAGAACTTAAAGCACAATGATTAATAATAATGGTAAAAACAGAGATTCTTGTCTTGTTCCAAATGTTGGCAAGAAAGATTTCAGCTTATCTACATTAAATATAATGTGACCTGCTTACTTCATATGGCCTTTATTTTGCTTATATGCATCACTTTTATGTGTCTTTTAATGACTTTATTATTAAGAAATACTCTGGCATAGATATTACACTTAATAGCACTTTGGTCATGTCACAGATATCATGAGCCTAGAAAACACAAATCCACACATTTGTACTTTCATGCACCATCACAGAACATATGTAAATCAAACATACAGAATTTAGAATAATCCACCAATAAATTCTTCTAGTAGGTAAGTTTCATTCTTTATATAACCTCTTACATGTACAAGGCAATGGGTATGTTGAGAAATTTTACCTTAAGTAAAGTTGCAGTTTAATCTAGAATCAATAAATGAACCATGAGTGACATGGTCTTTGTATCTGTCTGTCATCCCACTTTGCCTCTATATACATATATGAATTGGAATTATTTTAGGTTATAGTCTTGACCTTACTTTACTCATATAGATTCAACCTTCTTAGCTTCTGCCAGAGAATATTTATAATGTTTTGCCAAAATAGTTTTCATACTCCTAAATTTACTTTACATTCCTTCAATGCAGGAATGGAACAATTTTCATCTCTTTCTTTAAAGTTCCAAGCCCATATTAGAGATTTAGTAAATACCTTCTAGAAAAGATGTATTTCAAAAGTTATATTGAGATAGGACACCAATGTTTTAAATTTGCTCCTGGATTTTTGTAAAGATTAGAATGTGGACAAATGGCATAGGATTGTGGTGATATTAAAAATCACATTAGTATCCCCAAATTATTAAGTAATTATTAGGTGCTATACATTTCAAATGTTGTTTTATTTAATCCTTATGATAACCTTATAATGTATATGGTACTGTTTTCACCTGCTGATAAGGAAGCACAGGCCAAAAGGGGTTACATCATTTTCTTGACACTGTAGAACTAGTAAGTAGTGGGGCTTGGGTTTTAACCTAGATTTAGCTAGGAAAACTCTCATCTCTGTTGTATTGACTACTGGCAATAGTGGAAAACATCTTGCTGTGAACTTCCATTTTCTGTTTCTATAGTTTCAGGTTCTTGCTTTATATAGAAAGTAGAAAACATATCATTTGCTTCTTTTTCTTGTTTCACTCCTGAAAGATATTGATATTTTTTTTCTCCTTGAAATGCATTCTTTCTGATTTTTCCAGAGAGTGTAAAATAAACATATTAAGAATATAAGTGGATATGACATATTCTCATTTTGCTTTGTCAAGGCATAAAATGCATGATTATGGATCTGTACCTCAGATCTTATTTTAAAAACAGATTATTGTTTATACATGTATTGGTTTATTTTCTTCTAGTATTACTTAAAGACAGATTTGTATTTTTATGTAAAGACATTGAAACAAATGCATAAAGATGTTAATACCTTCTCAAATTTTAAACTTTATAAAAGTTATACCCTGTATTTCTAGCAGCATAGTAATCCATCCTGATAAGGACCACTACAAATGCTATTAAACTTGGCCCAGAATCTGAGTGGCCAAGAGTTCTCCTGTGTGTTTGCTGATTGAAAGAGTTAAGATATCAATAGTTTTTGTATTTGGTTGATTACTACGCTGACAATGAAAGTGATGTCAACAATTTGAAGTGGGAAAACTGACCTGTGTTTTTCTGTGTAAGATACCTTTTCTCTTTGTTAAGGGATAATAGGCTTTCTCATAAATACTTATCATACCACTCTAGTTTTAAAACTCTACCTGGCTGCTTTGTTAGCTGTCAATATCTTTTGTCTTTTTTTTTTTCTCTAGCTTTTCTTTTAAGGACATGAGATCCCTTGAGCATGCTCAGTAGGCATATTTTAGCCCTGACATTATTGATGGTGCACATATATCTTTCTAATACATCCAAATTGACATATTCTAGGATTTTCAAGAAATAGTAGTGGCACCACTGAAAACCATAATTGATGGTCAATGTCACCTAGCCAAGCGATGATTTTGTCTCCTGAATCAGAAATCACAAGTGCATAAATCCCCAGGCATGACTAAGGTCCTTAGGAAGCTAACCTTTGTGGAATTGGATCCTGTGGTGACATTACTTTTTAGAGTACCTAATTTCAAGTAATTTTGGCCTATTATTCAGTTGATTTTCATTGTCAAGACATAGTCAGTCAAAACAATTTTGGAAAATACACATTTTCAGCATAAATGAATAATGTATTGACTTAAGTTGGTTGGGAATCACAAGTTAAAACTGCTCTATCTTCTGAAGCTAATAATTCTTGGCACTGGCATTATGTTTCAGGGTGGCAGAACAGACTCCTGCGTGCTCTGATTGGTCACAGAATATTAATTGGCTGCAGTGTTTAGAGCTCCAATTTAAGGCTGAAAAGAATGATAACTTTAATTTGTATGCAAAGACTCCAACTGTCCCTTTGAGATGAATGATCAGACCCTGCTTTACCCATCACTAATTCTTTACTTTTTAATATGAAAAATAAAGGCAAATGAGAGCCCCATCCTACATTTCACAAAACTGACACAGATGGAGTACTTTTGGCGATCTTGTTGCTACTTAATAGCACACATATTTACTAGTCATTGAGCTATGACATCAGTAAGCCAGTTGAAGATGCAAACTTTATAGTTCTTGTTAACCAGAGATTCAGAAGCTGATTAAGATCATAGTGAAATGAAACACTGACTTTCATTACATTTACCTTGTCATTCAATTCTTTCACAAGCAACTCAGGTATCCTGGTTTTCTTTGAAGGCAGAAAGTAATAATCAACATAAGTAAATACACACATCATAGACCTTGAAAATGTACCATTAAGGTTGAATCCAAGACACCATTTGAAGGCTAAATATAAGGGCTTGCTTGCTAGCTGGTGGGATTTTGAATAGCTCTTGAGGGTTCTGATCTAATCAATGAGTCAATCCCTTGATGGGTTCATGGTATACAGGTATTATGGAAAGGTAGTAGAAAGGAAGGCCTCATTGGAAGAAGTGAATCATTGTATGTATGAGCTGGAAAGAGATACCTCATTCCAGTTCCCTTCCTTTAGTCCTCTTTGCTTCTTCACTGCCACACAGTTAGAGGCTTTCATCACCATGGACTTTTCTCCTCCAAGGTACTTCTATCTCTCCATCAGCCTAGAAACAGTTGTGCTAGCTGGCCATGAACTGAAACCTCTAAAACCACAAACGAAAATAAGTCTGTCTTTCTTCCAATTATTTCTCTCAGGTATTTGTGAACAGCAATGTAAGTATCTGACACAAGCACCACAGTTCAACATAACTTTCTGAGATGTAGTATTAAATGTTAGTTTTTTTAAAAACTGACAAAACCCTGCTCAATAAGGTATTCAATCATAGCCATGTTAATTCTCTCAGTCAATGAGAATTAGGAGTCTGGTATAACATCTTGGAGAAAGTTATTAGGAACCTTGATTTCTGCTTTCCCCTCCCCCATAATTTGCATATAAACTTACATCCCATATTTATAAGATGGGTGTTTGCTTCAAAAACAGTCTTTTTTGCCTTTATAAGAGTAAGTTTTATTGTTAATTATTTACCTTAATAGCCTCAGAAAGAAGAACAGATTAGCTCAGTCCAACATGATTTGCAGTTGGCAAAATCTAGTGAAGCAAGTATGTTCTGATTGCTAAGGATTTAATTTGGGCGCTTTTAATACTTAGCTATCTAACACTTGGAACATAATCCAGAACAATGTATCACCCCTTCCTTTTCACTTTAGTATCACACCTACCTCCCTTCTTTATGGAAATATCTTCATTAAATATGATTCTCAGAGGACGGGTTCCCTGAAGCATATAGCCAAGAGGACAGTGCACAAAAAGAAAAATGAAAATAAAACTCTGTATAATCTACTAATCTAAAGAAACAAAACCTTCCAAAATATCAATAAATAAATAAATAAATCCAGTTACAAATGCACTAATAGGTCTATGTGAAGAGGCTCTGGTAGAGTAACTGAAAATATCCAGTTATTTACAAGATACACAAGTAGGAACGGTGCACCTAGCAAGTACTTGCTCTCAGAAGCCAAAAGTGTTCTTTCCACTGTAGGTCACATACAAGAATCCATCTTCATCTTTTTCTTTCTTGTAAAGCTGTCCCATAGTTAGACTTAAAAGAGAAAAAAGAAAAAAAATCATTGAGAATTGAGTCTAACTTATCTTTTATCATAACTGAGGAAATTATAACTATCTAGTCTTCAACCACATCAAAGACCTCAGAAGGATATAATACTACCTGAGAATTTGGAGAAGGATGCAAATAACTTTCAGGAGTCTTGCAGGGTAGACAGAGACAGCTGGCAGCCTGGACAGTAATCTAAAGTTCTCTTGTAAAGTTGGGGCATCTGTCTTCAGCCCACAG
>CABHPP010100678.1:0-38379 GCA_902168425.1 Peromyscus attwateri
AAAAGAAGAAAAGAAAGAAAGTAAAAGAAAAAAAGTGTACCTAGTACTTTTCTTTGACTCCTGTAGTAATCCTTTCAAGTCTTGTTTGAAGTTCTTATGTTTTTCAATTTGCATTTTTGTCTTGTATTTTCTCATAGTATTGCCTTAAAATCATTTTGATGTTTCCCACATATGTGTCTGGCTTTCGTTATCATCCTTATTCTATTCTGCAATAACAGAGATATTTTTAGAGTAGAAAGAAAGGTAAAATTATCTTTGATAAAAGTTTAATGCGTTCCCCTCAGCTACCACCAGAGATATATTTAAACTTTCAAATTTTATCCTTGTTGAAACGGTCTTACTTTAATTGTCACATTTATACTTGGAATCCTTTACTGACTCCCTATTGAGTAGGTAGCCAATTACCAGATCAACTACTTGAAATGGATGATACCCAGTTTTTGACAAAAATAAAACACCAGCTCTTATACATTATTTAACATGCTTTAGCTTATGTTGCTTTTTTAAACTGTAGCATACTGTTGCCATCATAATCATAGAGTAATAACACATGTGAAAATAAATTTAACAGAACAATGTGATATTATATGAGGCAGAAAGTATGAAAGACTTTCAGAGCCACACAACTGTGTGAAGCTTGGCACAGGGATAAGTCCATTATCTCCACTGTGGTCCCTTCCTCCCAAGCACTGTCAGCTAAATCTTCTATTCCCAAATTTGAGATGAGAAACTGAACCATGACATCGCTTATGTCCTGAATGAAGACAAATATTTCTGACTCAAGGCATAAGTGGCTAACAAATGAATGGGATAAACAAAGAACATGATGAATTATTAGTGTTGGCCCAGATTTAGAGGACTAATGACATGCAGAATATTCAGAGTGAGAAACAGAAAGATGTTGATAGAGTTTATCATGGAAGTGGTAGTGTGACACTGTTGCCTAGTGTCTCCTGGTTTTTGTTTAATTTTTCATGTAAATAACTCCACCATCCAGTAACTTCACCCACTACTGAATGGTGCTCAGACAGTCTCCATGGAAAGTACAGAGAAATGGAGAGATGGAGAGAAACGTGTTTCTAAGAAATTGAGCTCTGATATTTTAGTTACTGCCCAAAACAGTTCAATGATATGGTCAATTTTAAATAAAAATCTATTATAACTAAAATAAAAATAAGTTTTACTAACTAAAAAAATAAGACAAAAGGTTATATGGAATAGGTAATGAATATTAATGGTAAGGGGAAATGAAAGCCGTTCCAAAACTTATATCACAACACATTATAATAGTCATTATTTTAGTTCATACATCACTTCATTTATTTAGATAGCTTTATTTGAATGAAACATAAATGCACATCTATTACATACATATTTCATTTTGTACTAGGTGCTGTGTGTAACATAAGAAAAACAGTCATCTAAAGGTACACTTCCTACATTAAATTGATTAGAATAATAATTTCTTATGGCTTTTGATCAGCTACATGTTGTAATAAGTATCAAATAAAAGCATTAAAGCATTGTTATTATTTCTAATAATTTGCAAAAAGAAAAAAGAGAAATCAGGCTGATATTTAAAAATGAAACTATAAAGTGACAATCAAAAGTTGAGTTGACGTTCACACAGGATAATAATGCATGTTAAAATCTCTTTCTTGCACCAGTATTAAAGTGATTGTGAAAAGGTATGAATTGAGTCATTATTCAAGATTGGCTTGATAATATGATTGATATTTATATACCAACAATAATATGGTTGAATCGGCAGTATTTAAACACAAATGTCTAAGAGAAACTATTATATTTACAGCAAGCTACTTTAAATGTAAAATTACGGACAACTTTTGAATTGTTGCTATGTAATGTAGTATTACCTTTCTACAGCTTCTTTTCCTTCCTAATACTCTGGAAAGCTTGACTCATATTGTTTAATATTTTGCAGTGACTTAATAATTAAAAATAAAAAGGCTTAAGAATAAAGGCATCACCAGGGGGGAGGGGATTGGTCCTGCCCCAACTTGGTATACCAGCCTGTGTTGACTCCCCAAAGGAGGCCTTACCCCCTTTGAAGAGTGAATGGGGAATGGGGGGAAAGTGGGTGAAGGAGAGGGAGGGGGAACTGTGGTTGATATGTAAAATGAAAAAATAAATAAATAAAAAAAGAAAAATAAAGAAAAGGTCTCAATGAAACCATAAAAATGCATCACAACATTATAAATGTCTTTTCTTTCTTTTTGTTTTTAATTGTCATATAATAATAAAATTAAATGATAGATAATGGCATTTTAGTAGGTGTTTAAATTGTATTTTGCTTTTATTCACCCCATTTCTCTTCCTTGTTCCTATTCTAGTCCTGATTCCCTTTCATTTATTTTTTTCTTTAAGAGGTGGCGCTTGATTTTACACAGACCAACCAATAAAATGCCAAAGGGCTCCCAATAGTAATCTGTGCACTAACCTCATTCCCATTAACCAACCACCAACCTTAAATCACTTTGTTGAAAAAAAGACACAAGATCCCATGCTCTCATATTTGTGGAATTTTTCCAATCTGAAAAGAACTCTATAGTTTTCTATTAAAGGATATTTATATGTTGCTTTAAACAAAAATTACATAAAAATGAAAACTAGGAATTTTAACATTTGAAGGAAGACACTCTTTTGCCTGAGACCAACTTTGACATTTACAAAAGGTTTGTTATTAATTTACAAAGCAGAATAATGTATCAAGTTTTGCTTCCCTGTAGTTTATTGAAAGTCGGGGTGGGGTAGGCAAGTTACCTATTGTGTGACAGAAATTAACCTCCAGAAATGATATTGGTACAGGTGGATTGTAGTTTCTGCATATATAGCTGAGTAGGCTGAATAATTGGATTAGTATATCAGATCGATGCACTGAAGAGGAATGTGGGATGAAGTGATGAACATAAAATACCACACTAAAAGAACCACCACAGGGTGCACAGGCGACAAAACTTGTCAACTGCTTCTTCAAAAGTCTGGAAATGGGAAGGTTAATCCATTTCTTAAATGATCAAAAATATATGTTCTTTTCCTTCACATGTGTTTGTGTCTGTATGTCTAGTGTGCGTGTTTTCATATGTGTTCGTGTGTGTAAGAATGCACATACACATGTGCACTGATACATGGAGTCCAAAGGTTGATATCAAATGTCTTTCATAGTTGCTTTCCACCTAATGCTTTGAGGTGAGTTTTCTCACTGAACATGAAGATTACTGACTTCTTGAGCCTGACTGGCCTGTAAGGCCCGGGGATGCTGCTGGCTCTGCCCTTCCAGAACTCACATGACAGGTGCACCCTACTAAGCCTGCTTTTTATATCATTACATAAGTTGTCTCCCCAGGCCCTATATGTTCTTTTAAGCTTATGATTTGTTTTCTTTGTCTTGAAACAGAGTGATATCATTGTATGGTTCACATAGGGTTAGCAATGATGATGATGATGATGATGTGATGATGATGATGATGATGATATGATATGACGTGCTCCTTACATATTATTAAATTAAGTTTCAATTATTAATACCAAACTTTTCTAATCGGTGATGTGTGATTCATTGCTCAGAACACAATAATAAGTTAATATAGGTTTATTTTAATTATAATTATTAAATAACCTCAAACAATATTTAATATTGCTTCTACCTGAATAATGATCATTTTGGAAAATGTGTACAATTTTCACCTTATTCTACCATTGTTTCTTATGTAAGTCACAGAGCTAAAAGTAATTTTAATGTCTGAGAACAGAAATTATGTAGAATGTGAATAACTATTAATCATTTTTAAGATATATCATAAGGATAAAATTGCTATTTCATGTTAAATTACATCTTTATGAAGATAATACAGTTACCAGTTCTGAGTCTCAGTATTTAACTATATCAGTACTGTATCGACAGACGTTGTATATCTGGGATATCATAATTTATAATGGAAAAAGACATTTAGTACAAATGGCTTAGCACTTGATAACATCTTGCCAGTCTCTTATTATGATTTCATGATATTTAGTATTTAACAAATTAATTGATTGCAACATGTCTTAATTTCTGAAAATATAAATAGCTGAAAAATATTTGTTTTATTCATACTATGCTAAATATAGCTATATTTAATCAGATTAAAAATACTTATTTACAGAATTACATCAACATAACAAATTATATTAAAATTTAGAGATTAAATTTGTCAGTCCATCCTCATTGAATAACTACTTAATATTTTTATTTATACTTTTATTTGTAAAAGTATTTTTAGTCTTCAATCTACTTTTGTGGCTCAAATCCTGGGAAATTATTTTCATATGATCAACCATAACCTCATGCTAATTGTGGATGACTTATCCTTATGAAAATGGGGTAGGAAGTTGACTCACTGATCCAGGGTAGCATGAAATGTTTTAATGTATGCTAAATACATAAGAATGTATGTTAAATACATAAGAAATTGTTTTACGGTTGAAGCTTTATTATTGTGTATCTCACAGTGTACATATTTGTAACTTTATTATATATATGTATATGTATATATCAATGAAGTATTGTCTTTGCTTATATATTCAAATTGTTCAATGGGCCATTATCTATTATTATATATCCAAACTACAGAATTCCAACAATTCTTGCCCACTCATATACATACACACACACTAGAGAGAGAGAAAGAGAGAGAGAGATAGATCACTAGCCCTGTTATAATTCAAAGTTAAGAATAAGGACATGCCATTATTCCTTGTTTTGATACATGTACATTGAGTACAATTACAGGCTAAAATCATTACAGCCAAGAGTATTCACAGCACATGAGTACAAAAAATGAGCTTTAAATTGATGATAATAAAATTGAGTAAAATCTGTATGTCTAAATGTAGGAAAATAACTCCTGTATACAATATTGTGAAATATGTGAGATACTGGCAATATATGGATTCTAGGAAAAGTCAATGAAACAATAAATTTGATGTTAAAAACTTCTAGACATACATACAAAAGTAAGCATATGCATAACAACAATATAAGTATAGGCAAAAGTAAATATAAATAAAAATAAAAGTTTATATATGGATTTTTATTTTATATGCATAACAGATTACAGATGGATAGAAAAAGATTGGCAAGATTATAAAGGGAAAAAGTCTCTGTAGTACATAATGAATCAAATAAATAAAGAGTAATCTAAAATAGGCTAAGTTGAAAATATTTTGTTTCCATATATATCCTGTAACTAATAGGAATAAATTAGTAATAAAAAACAATAAAATATCTGCAAGTGATTTAAATTTTTTTACATTTTTTCTTTAGAGAGTTGTTTTTATTCATACATAGAAAGTGCAATTGTTCCATGATACTCAACATTAACTTATTCTTCAAAAAGCTATGGAGATACTATTATAAACCCTGTTTTACATATAAAAAGTATGTTTTATGTATTTTGATAACTATTTCAATTAATGCATACTGACTGCATACATTAGTGGGCCCTCATGTGCTATGAAAAATTGAAGTTGGAGTGTAAACCCAATTGTCTGAAGATATATGTCTTCTTAAACAATTTTTAAACAAAATAAAACATACTATAAAACAAAAACCATCACACTGAAGTTGGACAAGGCAAACAAAGAGAAGGAAAAGAACCCGTGAGAAGGCACTAGTGTTACACACTCAGGATTCCCATAAAAATACTAAACTGTAAGCTGTACAGCAAATACACAGAGTATCTGCTAAAGAACCACATAGACCCTGTGCTCGCAGCTTCAGTCTTTGAGTTTGTAAGTGCCTTGCTTAGTTGATTTAGAGGTCCTTGTTCTCCTGGTGTCCTCTTCCCCCCTAGCTCTTATACTCTTTCTGTCCCTTCTTCTTCTTCTTCTTCAGGACTTCCTAAGCTCTGAGGGGGAGGATTTGATGGAGACATCCCATTTAGAGCTGATTATCCCAAGGTTTATCTCTCTGTTCCCATCTACGGCAGGAGGAAGCTTTCCTGGCGATGCCTAATAAGGCATTGATCCATGAGTATAGCAGAATATCACTAGGATTTATTTTATCACTAATTTTTAAGACCAATAGTATTTTATTTTATCCTTGTCTTTTGGCTATCGAGTCTCTGTTTCTTGGTCACCCAAGCAGTATTGGATATGGGTTCCATCTCTTGGAGTGGATCTTAAGTCAAATTAGACATTGGCTTGATACTACCACAAACTTTGTGCCACCATTGCCTTAGCTTATTTTTCAGGCAAGATAGATTGTAGATCAAAGGTTTTATGACCGGAACGGTGTTCTGTTTCTCTTTTGGTATCCTTCCAAATACTTACACATACCAATGATACTAGAACATAGGGATGAAGGTTCTAGGTAAGCACCAGCTTGATATCTCCATGTTCAATTAGTTGTGTGGCTATTGTTTTTGGCAATGGGGCCTTGCTATCAGTTTGTAAAGAGCAACCTACTGTCTTGGCAACAGCCTGGATTATTTGGAGATTTCTATGGCACCCCTATGGCCAATAATCAAATTGGATGGAACCCATTCCAGCTATTTGACATTTCTTTTTTGACAAGAGGTATCCATATTGGACACTGTCTCCCACATTATTTGCAGATTTCATCAGGTTAGCCTTCATACATTTTAGTAAGTTCCCACTACATTAGGTTTCCATACCATCCCTCCAAATGTTTCTCAATACTAGCTGTCTTTCCTGGCATTTCCTCCCTAAACACCCTATCTCCTCCCACTCCCACCCGCAGTCTACCCTTAAAATGCATTCTATTTCCACATCCCATGGAGATCCACGTGTCCCTCCTAGTCCTTTTTTACCTAACCTCTCTCAGTCTACATATTATAAATTGGTTACCATTTTTAAATGGCTAATATCCATATATACGTGAATAAGTATATATTTATATTTCTGGGTCTAGATTACATCACTCAGATTTTTTTTTCTAGTTCTAGTTGTTTGTCTAAAAGTTTTGTGATGTCATTTTTAACAACTGAGTAATACTTTATTTTGTAAATGGACATTTTCTTCATCCATTGTGGTGGTATTGTGTTCCCCAAAATATTGTGCACCCTAATAAACTTATCTGGGGTCAGAGACAGAACAGCCACTAGATACAAAGGCTAGAAAATGGTGGCACTCACACTTTTAATCCCAGCATTCCAGAGGTAGAAATCCGTCTGGATCTCTGTGAGTTCAAGGCCACATTAGAAACCGCCAGGCATGGTGACACATGCCTTTAATCCCAGAAAGTGAGCCTTTAATCCCAGGGAGTGGTGGTAGAAAGAGAAAGATATATAAGGCATGAGAACCAGAAACTAGCAGCTTTTGGTTGGTTAAGCTTTCAGGCTTCTAGCAGCACAGTTCAGCTGAGAGTCATTGGGAAGAGGACACAGAAGCATCCAGTCTGAGGAAACAAGAACAGCTGAGGATCCGGCGAGGTGAGGTAGCTGTGGCTTGTTCTGGGTCTCTGATCTTCCTGTTCACCCCAATACCTGGCTCAGGTTTGATTTTATTAATAAGAACTTTTAAGATCCATGCTACAATCCATCCTTTTGTTAAGGAACATCTAGGTTGTATCCATTCTCTAGCTACTGTGAATAGACCACAATGTTGAGCAAGTTTCCTTGTTGTAGGATGAAGCATCCATTGGGTATATACCTAAGAGTAGTATGGCTGGATCTAGAGGTAGATGAATTCCCATCTTTTTGAGGAACTGCCACTTTGATTTCCATAGTGGGTGCACATGTTTGGACTCCCAAAAGCAATAATAATGAGTGTTCCCATTATTCCACATCTTCAGCCAAATCAGCTGACTCTTGTCTATTATGTTTAATCCACGTGAGTCTATTTCATGGGTAATAGGGATTTATTAAGATATAAAGTGAGGAAATACACTCATGAATACAGAATGGAGTAGACAACTGAAGTTGCCCTCTGATCTGACCAGGAGTGAATCCACCTCACAAGCAGGAGCAGGGAGAAAAGTATGTAACCCTTCTTCTCCTTTTAAGAGGTCACATACAAAGGCAGGAAGCACTGCCTCCTTCAGGCCCTATAGCCCAAGGTCATGGGTGGAGCAAATACTACTACATTAAAAGTAGTCACTTTTCCTTGTGTCCTGTTCATCCTGAAAGGGCAGCGTTCATACTGTCAGCAGTTGAGGAAAGGGCAGTTCTTTGCCCAGCAGGCCATTTGTGCCAAGAAGAACACAAACTTACAAATGGATATGTTTAGAATCCCAGCATTCTCTCAGGATCAGATCGGTGCTGCCAGGAGCAATAGTGTCTCATGTCAACAGAATTCTAAGTTATCAAAACATTTAAATGTCATATTCTCTAGGTCTATGAAGTGTTTGAGGATTACCTATACATACAACATATGTTTTTGTAAATCTGGAGAACCTAACTAACATAACTATAGAATTGACAAGCATGACTGATTATAGCTCAGTAAGTCTTATCTACCTAAATAACCTAAGGACTAAGACTTCACTTTAACAAGATAAACAATCTGTAAGCAGATGTACCATGAAAGAACAATGACCTCAAAATTATGACAATACACAAAATATCTTAAACAGAGGTAGAAATGTATAGTACAATATGCAATATGACAATATCCTTAATACATATCAATATACAAAATATCCTAAACAGAGGTAGAACATACATACAGTATGACAAATATAATTTTATATTTATATCAATATACAAAATATTTCAAACAGCAGTAGAAATATATGTACAATAAAACAAATACAGTCTTATAACTGTATCAATATACAAATTCTCTTAAATAGAAACATAAGAATAGTTTACATTTGTATCAAATATACAAGAATCAATAGCAGTCCAAATTATGCAAGGCTGATTGGTTACTAAGTCAGTTTACTAGTATATACAATAGTCTACCTTAATATACTATAATTATCTATTCCCCTTTTTCTTTTCTAAAGAAGAATACTGAGTCTAATTTTTATTGTTGCACCCCAGGCCCTCTAACTATCCATCTATAACCCGACAAAAAAAAATGAAACCTCTGGGAAAGAGATATCATTTACTTATAATTTCTTCCTGCTCTTTAGGGAGCAATGGTATCTCTGTGGGGTCCTGTAAGATAGCTTACATAGTTAGGAATTGATAGGACTAGCTGTAGAGTCTGTAGCCAGTTTCATAGTAAAGGGTAAGATTGTCTGAGATTCTGGCTAGAAGTGTAGTATAATGGACCATCTCATCTTGGAACTGTCCTGAAGAATTATCAGTCCAGGGCTGATCATTGAGCAATGTTCTTTAGTACAATAACATCTTTCTGGACTAAGTAGAGTCATTGTTGTGGGGGCCCATCTTCTTTCTGGAGACTTCAGATTGCTATTGGAAAGACTTATATTTCACTGTGGAAAATGTGAACGTTGTTAATATCAAAAGGAAAGTTTGGATTTAGGGTGATTTGAGAAAGGATTTCCAGAAATCAAAGATAAGCATGGAAAGAAATGGAATCTTGACAGCAATGGTCCCTAGATTATTGGTTTTCTTCTATCTCACACCAGCTGACTCTTCTAATATGAGACAGAATCTCCTACTTTTTTCTTTTAGCAATATGCTTGGTTTTAGAGAAGGAGAGAGCCACATTTCAACTCCAAAGCAAGCTTGATTTATAATTGAATAGAGACCACAACTATTCTAAAGAGATATAGATGTTAGGCAGTGAGAGTATAGAGTATATCGGTACCAATAGGTCCTTCCTTTATGTGGTAGATATCTAGTTGTCCAAGGCCTTATGACTTCTTGAAGATGGGTATTTCTAATATCCTATAAAGACAGAAAAAAAAACCAACCCTACCCTGACCCTTGTTTGTTGAATTTTCCTTACAACTTGTAGAATTGCCACATCAGCACATTGGTGGATGAGCTATCACTTCTCCTCATCAAGGGGTTTCTCTTGTTTGAAGCGAATTTTTATTAATTTTGTTGGTATCCATAGCTTTTCTTCTCCTGCAGAAACAAAAGCAAAACCTCTTCCCCAATGTAGGATGAATCCTGGTTTCCATTCTGAGGTCAACACATCTTTGAAGTAAACCAGTTGTTTTAGCTCAGGAGTTTTTTTCTATTATCCAGTGTCTCTTCACAGCTGTTGTTCCTTTCTCATCAGCATTGAGAAAATTCAAGGTTATTAAAGCATTTTGAAATCTCTTTCTCAGAGTCATTCTTACATGTTTCTGTTTCTTTAGTATATCCTTTAAGTTCAATTGGATCTTTTATTTGACTGCTTGGCCTGTGAGATTATGTGGTATACATGTAATATGCTTTATATTGTAGTAAGCAAAAAGAAAACTGTCTCATTTTATTTGAGACATATGCTGGAGCATTATCAGTCTTAATTTGTACAGGTATTCCCATAATGGCACAACTTCTAATAGGTGTGTAATCATAAAACAGCCTTTTCAGAACTGTAGGAGTTGCCCATTGAAATCCTGAGTAGGTATCAATGGTATGGTGCCACTTACTATGATCCATCCACATGAGTCTATTTAATGGATAATAGGGATCTATTAAGATATAAATTTAGAAAATACACTCACAAATACAGAACGGAGCAAACAGCTGAAGTCATCCTCTGATCTGACTGGTAGTGAATCCACCTCACAGGCAAGAGCAGGGAGAAGCGGCATGTGACCTTTCTCCCTCTCTTTTTAAGAAGTCACATACAATAGCCAGAAGCACCACCTCCTTTGGGCGCTATAGTCCAAGGTCATGGGCAAAGCAAATATCACTACACTTGTGTTATTGATTTTGGCCATTCTGACAGGATGTGCTGAAAGTAAGAAGACTGGAGGACCCTAAATTTAGGATTTTAAAATATTATGTACATTTTAAAGGTGATGATACCGAATGTATCCTAAAATAAAGTAATTATAAAATTAGCAGTTGTGAATTAAAATCAATTATCTGTATTTCAGCATTATATAAACAGTAAATTAAACACCATGAGTAATATGAAAAAAAAAACATATTAGCATGTAAGTAAATTCTCATAATTGAGTAAAAATGTAAAATACTTGAAAATATTAAGACAAAGGTTAATAAAGTTAGTAAGTTACTGATAAGTTTATATGCTGATTATTTTTATTTTACCTGAGGCAAAGAGATTCTAGAGACCATGCAAATAATTCCTATTTTCAGATGAATGCTCTGCATATGTAGTTCATAAGTGATATTTGTAGGGCCTAGTAGAAATGTCTCAACCTTTCAAACATTAAACTAAATAGTAAGTAATGAGGCACATATTCCATATACTTATTGATACTTCTGGCTCTGTGAACTGACTTAATGACAACTGTAGTTCCCAGAAGTTCTTTTGATAGAATAGGTCATTATCTTGTCAGAGTCACATAGAAATACATAAGGAGTTATCTTAAGAAAAGAAAAAGGAACAAGAGGGTTAGGGTGTGCTCTGAGTCCCAAATATGACATGAAAGGCAAAGGTGTGTTGTGTTTATATCTCAGAACAGGTACAAAACAAACATAAGGCTGAGTTATA
Organism: Peromyscus attwateri; assembly: GCA_902168425.1. NCBI lineage: Eukaryota > Metazoa > Chordata > Mammalia > Rodentia > Cricetidae > Peromyscus > Peromyscus attwateri. The sequence continues at coordinate 11,554 of CABHPP010100678.1, forward strand.
AAAGATTAAATTTCTAGATTGAACATACAGTCATAAGGAAAAGTGAGTTTTTAAAGATTTTTTTTTATATTACTTAGGTCAAGTCATTACTTGTAAGTTTCACATCTACTGTTGAACTAAAATATGACTTTCAGGTTCAGCTATAACAGATTTAAATGACTTTGAGACATTGTTTCCTTTAACAAGATCTCAGGAACTTCCTAGCTGCCTTGGAATCATTGGTAGGGCGCACCGACCACATTTTCGAAAAAGTGGGTGAGCTCTAGAAAGTTATGCCATTTCTTCCATTTCTCAGTTGACTTCCCTTTAGGGGAAGTTGTTGAGAGAGAGCTAGGCTGTACAGTAAATTAGTGAAATAAACAACATTTAGAAGTGGAGCGAACTTTCCTATTATCAGATTTGCTGACAGGTATTGGAATAACATAGTAAAAGACATTGGGTTGCAGGAGAAATTGTACTGTACATAGCCAGTTTGCCTTCAGCATCTGTTGAATCAGCCTGGAAAAATGTCTGAGGAAACGTAAAATCTTTTAATGCATAGAAATGACCACATAGGAAGCATTTTTCTTGGCACCAAAGCTAAGCTGTCTATTGCCTTGAGGGAAAAAAAAATAATGAATTTGGAAAGTGACATTCATTTTTTAAAACTTGTCCTGTCTGGTGTTTTTATATGCTATGTTCATGAATAACTTGGGAGAAACTATAAATGAATACTGATTAGAAGTTTAATCAGAGTAATGAATTATTGTGCCATCTTAGAAACAATATTACCACACTCTTTTTCCCTAAGTCCATGTTTATTAATAAAAGCTAATTAAATTCTGACTCTGATGCAAATTCTCAAGTGTCCATTGTAAAAGTGCCTAAAATGTGTCAAGAGACTTGCTAAAAATACTTTAATAAATATGTGAAAAAATATCTGTGATATAATTTTAAGGTGCAATGAATTGATTTCTAGTTTCTAATTACTTCAGGCAGATAAAACATTTTACTAGAGAAATTTTACTGAATCGCCAATAGTCCAGTGCACGTATACTAAGGCTAGTTGTGGAACAGCTGCCAGGAACACAGGAGAAGTACTTAAAGTAACAAAAATCTGTGGATACTGCTTTAACCGCCTGGAGTCAGACAACTAACTCATTAAAATGGGTTATGTACTATAACCAGCATTTATGAGTGTGTGAGAGCACCTGAGATGGTAATTTGATTAAATCTGTGAATTTCTGACCATTTTCCAAGAGTAAATAACATTTATGTAAATGTTTTAAATTTTAACAATTTAACTTTAACTTTTAACCATATTGTTAGATAATTTTGATCCAAACTCACTGGTAATAATTTGATTCTTTCTACTAAGAAAATATGATTTCTTTCTAAGTATGACCATAGTTGTGAAAATGAAATATTACACATCTATCTATCACTAAGTGTTTAGGGGTGTCTTATAGTAACTTGTTTTACTTTCAATGAGTTGTGAAATATTTTAATTTTTAAAAGATTTTTGAGCTGGACATAGTGCCACATGTCTGTAATCACAAGCACTTAAGGGCCAAGGCAAGAGGCTCACCATATTCGCGCTAGTAACATCAGAAGCTACACCCATAAAGGATCTCCAATGTGACTGAATGAATGTGAGCTGAACAAGGATGACAGTAGTGAACATGCCAATATGGACAAGGAAAATGCCCACGGAGGCCTCAAGGCTACACAAAGAGCTATAGGAAACTGAAGAAAGCTGGCAATGGGAGACATGGTCTTCTCCAGGGAAGAGCATGCCATTTGGTTCTCCAGTGCCAAATGGTTAGCATTGAAAACATACATACAAATAACATTATATGAACTGAACAGGTTATATTTAATAATATATATATATATACTATATGTATGAATGCACATATATATATATATGCTACATGCAATAAAAATTAGTGAAAAAGACAAACTATGAATTTGAAGGAGAGCAGGGAAGGAAAAATGGGAGAATTCCAAGAAAGAAAAGGAAATGATAAATGTAATCATTATTTCAAAAATAACAAATAAAAATAAGCCTTTACAATATGGCATTCAGATGACACTTGTCCTTATGTGCACATTTGTTCACAGAACCATTTCCCCTTATTACAATTCTCAGTGAAATTATTTGACAGTCTTTCACTATAGACACCAGAGTTAAATTATTTATTAACTTACATGTGTTAGTTTCATTTTCTGTTTTTTAGCAGGTAGTACATGCAAAACTCCGCCCCCTAACTTTCTGGTTCTTTATTTCATCTGTCTTTTTACTCATTCCTTCATTCCTCTTCCAAGTTCAATGTTTCTTTTTTCTCCTTTGTAAGTATTTTTTCTCAGAACTCAATCTTTTTTTATTAATATTATTTTATAATTAATTTAACTTTACATATCAGCCATGAATTCCCTTGTTATCCCTTCTTCCCCCCCCTTCCCCCTTGCCCACCCCCCCATTCCCATCTCCTCCATGGCAAAGACTCCCCTGAGGATTGGGTTCAACCTGGTAGATTCAGTCCAGGCAAGTCCTGTCCCCTCCTCCCTGGCTGAGCCAAGTGTCCCTGTATAAGCCCCAGGTTCCAATCAGCCAGCTCATGCATTGAAGACAGGTCCCGGTCCCACTGCCTGGATGCCTCCCAAACAGATCAAGCTAATCAACTGTCTCACTTATCCAGAGGGCCTGATCCAGTTGGGGGCTCCTCAGCCATTGGTTCATAGTTCATGTGTTTCCATTCATTTGGCTATTTGTCCCTGTGCTTTTTCCAACCTTGGTCTCAACAACTCTCGCTCATACAAACCCTCCTTTTTCTCGCCAATTGGACTCCTGGAGCTCCACCTGGGGCCTGGCTGTGGATCTCTGCATCTGGTTCCCTCAGTCATTTGCTGAGGTTTCTAGCACGACAATTAGGGTGTTTGGCCATCCTATCACCAGAGTAGGTCATTTCAGGCTGTCTCTCGACTATTGCCAGCAGTCTATTGTGGAGGTATCTTTGTGGATTTCTGTGACCTCTCTAACACCCTGCTTCTTCCTATTCTCATGTGGTCTCCATTTACCATGGTCTCTTATTCCTTGTTCTCCCCCTCTGTTCTTGATCCAGCTGGGATCTCCCACTCCCCCAAGCTCTCTTTCCCTCAACCGTTGCCCTTCATTACCCCCACTCACGTCCAGGTTGTCCATGGAGATCTCATCCATTTCTCTGTCATTGGGTGATCCCTGTGTCTTTCCTGGGGTCCTGCTCTCTAGGTAGCCTCCCTGGAGTTGTGAGTAGCAGTCCAGTCATCCCTGATTTACATCTAGTATCCTCCTCTGAGTGAGTGCATACCATGTTTGTCTTTCTGATTCTGGGTTATGTCACTCAGGATGATTTTTTCTAGATCCATCCATTTGCCTGAAAACCTCATGATGTCATTGTTTTTCTCTGCTGAGTAGTATTCCATTGTGTATATGTACCACATTTTATTTATCCATTCTTCAGCTGAAGGGCATCTAGGTTGTTTCCAGGTTCTGGCTATTACAAACAATGCTGATATGAACATAGCTGAGCAAGTGCCCTTGTGGTATGATTGAGCATTCCTTGAGTATATGCCCAAGAGTGGTATAGCTGGATCTTGGGGGAGATTGATTCCCAATTTTCTAAGAAAGAACCATATTGATTTCCAAAGTGGTTGTACAAGCTTGATTCCCACCAGCAGTGGAGGAGAGTCCCCCTAGCTCCACATCCTCTCCAGCATAAGGTGTCTTCAGTGTTTTTTATCTTAGCCATTCTGACAGGTGTAAGGTGGTATCTCAGAGTTGTTTTGATTTGCATTTCCCTGATGATTAGGGATTTTGAGCAGTTCCTTAAATGTCTTTCATCCATTTGAGTTTTCTCTGTTGAGAATTCTCTGTTTAGTTCTATAGCCCATTTCTTAATTGGACTGTTGGGCATTTTGATGTCTAATTTCTTGTGTTCTTTATATATTCTGGATATCAGTCCTCTGTCAGATGTGGGGTTGGTGAAGACCTTTTCCCATTCTGTAGGCTGTCGCTTTGCCTTGTTGACTGTATCCTTTGCTCTACAGAACTCAATCTTATTGTGAAGGTAACAGATGCAGCTGCTATCTTGCTAGGGAGTTCCTTTGTGGCTATGCCTAAAGCTTTGTTGTGGTAACTGTCATATGGAAATCCCTTTCCAAGGTTTTACTATGCTTAAATATGTAAGAACAAACCACATGGTCAGACTCGGAAGGCTTTGACCAAGCACCTGCAAAGATGGTACTGACTGAAGTTTCTTCCTTCGTTTCATGTTGATTGCCTTCCTGCCAGCCATGAGGCTTGCAGGTCCCCGACATAAAAACCTTTTAAGAGTAAAGTACCGCAGACAACATCAGACCTGAACATTTTAGCTCACATTGTAAATGTGGCTCCCTTTAACTAAATGACTGTCAAAGTTGTCATCATGCAAAGTACAGTGTGGTCCTCTGAGTTATGAGGTTGGTTGGGAAAAATTCTTGGAGCTCTTATGCTCCTACATGGGAGGCCTCCTGTTGACCACCTTGTTTACAATATTATGCTTTCACCTTGTTCCCAACTGTGTTTAAATTCCTAGAACCTTTTTGGGAGTTTTTGTTGTTTTGTTTCTTGCTTATAATTAACCTTCTCTTTCCCTAATGGAATAAGCAGCAATATTTGGGTTTAGGGTTATTAACTTATACTTAGCATTGCTGAACAAATTGTTTCCAATTTCCTAATTTCTAGAATTTCTGTCATTTCTAATTTTGTTTAATATAAATTAGCTTCCATTCTGTTGATTTTTTTGCTGATTGATATAAATATTTATTGAGTGTTTATCGTATTTTTAGACTTTCAAATCTCCTCTTTCATTATTTTTGCTTCTCTTTGATCTTTTTTTCAATATCTTTACTTTCATTTCTCAGAGAACTTAAGAAGGCATGAGAAATAAACATTGTATTTAGTTTATTACATTGATCTAAAATTTATATGGTCAATTTTTAGTTCATACAAATTTTAGATTAAATACTTAATTGCCATATATATACAAATGGATTTTATATTCAACAATGAGCTTTCACATAAATTATGTATAAGGATGAATAAGTGGCATGTCAATATGTCTTCATTTACCATACAACATTGAAAATACAATCATGACCTCCACCCACAGTCAAAATCATGTAAACATTAGTGATTTTCTCCTTGGTCATCAATGTATAGCCACAGCTTCATGTGGAGTAAATATTTGTTGAATACTGGCCTACTGACAAAATAATGTATTAATGAGAAGTCACAGGTCATGATATTTTAACACTTGTCTGTGATTACTAAAGGATAATTTTAATAGGCAACTACTTGCCAAGGATCAGTTAGAAGAGCCATTGGAAGGCAGATTTCTTTGAAACCTGTAAGTCTCCAGTTTTCACATTTAGCCTTATCTTGATATTTCATGCCAAATTATCTCACTGACACTGAGCCCTCTCATCAAGACCAAATCAATGAGGCTGTGTATGAACAGGAAATTTCACGCCCTTCAACAAAGCTGGCATACAGTTACTTGACACTCTGACTCTATGCATAGCTTTTTAAGCTTTCTAAAAATGCTTTTGATATCTTATATACCCAGGCATTCTACTAAATATGCGCACCACATGTTTATTACTCTTTTGACAATGACAAGTTTTAGACTAAACTCTGCCTTCTCATATTCTACTATAGTAATCTTACTTATTTTTTGATACTGAAATTTATTTTGAAATCACTGATTCATATCCACTAAATCAGTAACAATTTCCATTCTGAATTCATATATTCTATCAGTACCATATGATGTTTCACTTACTGAATCTACTCCTCTATATATTAGGTTTGACATGACTAATCATTTATATCTAAAATCTGCTTTGTACATCATGTTCAACCACCTTAATCAGTAACCCCCCTAGTCATTTTTTTCCTTATATCCTGTGTAGATAACTAAGATCATGATTGTGGATAGTGGCACATGAAAACTATGTTTGTCCTCCTTGCAAAGAAAATGTCATTTCCTAAGGTGATTTGATAGAATATTTAAGATTTATGACAAATGAAACAGTATCTAGTCAACATGAATTCATACTAACAATAGTTATCTATTGCTAGAAATATGGGCTTTGTATGTTGATGTTGAGAAACTTGAGCATCAGCTAAGTTCAAAGTAAAATAAAGAGGGTTATTTTAACTACTTGATAAGAGTTTTTACACACATATATAGATGTGTGTATGTACATATACATAATGTAGCAAAAATATAATATATAAATACATATTATAAATATACATATATATGTAATGCATTATAAACATATTATCTGTCATTACTTGGGTTCACAATGATATAGTGAGAGTAATTTTATTTAATATTCAGAAATCTTATGAGATTATATTTTTCAATTTTTGGCTATAAACTCTGAGTCCTACTCAGGAAATTCTTTCCTGTATTTGTATTTTTGGGGTATTACTAATGTTGTCTTCTAGTAATTTTAGCATATCAAGTATCACACTGACATATTTGGTATTTTTGCTGTTGATTTTTGTGCAGGATGTTACACTGCATGCACACATCTAGTTTTCACAGCACCATTTGTTGAAGATGCCATCTTTGTACCAGTGTGTATTTTTGGCAACCTTGTCAAATATTGGATAGTTGTAATCATGTGTGCTTATGTTTATGTTTTTCATCCTTTCCTACCATTCTACATGTCTGGGTTTTTTTTTTTTTTTTTTTTTTGTCACTACCATGTTGTTTTTACTATTGCTCTATAATGTAGCTTAAAATCTGGAATGGTAATCCCATTATCTTTTTTTCACCCTCAGGATTCCTTTGGTCATTTGAAGTCTTTTGTTTTTCCATATGAATAGCATTTCCAGCGGGTTTTGACAGAAGGAACCATTCCAGTGAAAGTGCAATTAATAAAGGACATTTCAGAATTTGTTTACAACCCTTCAAATACATTCAGTTTTGTCCAATAAACTAAAGTACATGGGAGTTGATATCTGAAAGTTTTCCACTAATTATTGCTAACATTCTATAAGTAGAAAATAGAAGTAGGAAGTCTAAACTGTCTTCTTGATAACTAGTGACTGGAGCCTAGTAGTATAATATACCATTAATTGTACATTAGTTGTAGCAAATAATGAGTTTCATTGAAAAAATAATTACACATTCTTATAATGTGTCTTGATCATATTTAGCCCCATTATTTTATTTTACCCACTGGTCCCTATCCCTCTCCTTTAATTATGTTTATGATTCCTTGGAAGTAGTAACAGTCCCTAACTTTTAAAATGCCATTGAATAGGATTCACTTTTCTAGATAATTCATGCTAACCAGAAATCAAGCTCAAAATTACATACTTATTTAATTCCTTCATCATTGTATTTCAGAATTGATTTAGCCAAAACAGAAACAAAATCAAAACTACATTGAATTTGGTCAAGGTAATACAACTTGTAATCTCAGCATTCAGGAGGCTCAAACATGATGACTGACATGAGTTTGAAGACATTTTACCTTACAAAGCAATACCTTACCTTAGACAATAGCAATAACACTACACTGAGATTTCCTCTTGCCACAGTCAGAGTGTCTACCATTTAGAAAACAAAAACAATAAATATTCGTGAAGATGCAAGTATAAATAAAGCCTTATATACTCTTGGTGGGCATATAAATTAGTATAGCTTCTGTGGAAAGCAGTGTAAAATGTAACCAAAAGACTGAAAAAAAGAACTATTACATTGTATTAGATGTTTTTTTGTGGCTTCCACAAAACATCTGACAGACAACTTAAGGAAAGGTTTATTTTGCTCACTGTTGGAGGGAATAGTCCATCATGGCAGGGAAGTCATTACAGCAGGAGAATGTGGCAGCTGATCATGTTTCATTGACATATACAAAGCAGAAGCATAAATCCAAATGCTCATTCTTTTTCACCTTTTCTTCAATCCAGGACCAGGGCTCATAGAATTCTGTTACATGTAGAATATGTCTTCCCATCTCAGTTAACTTAATCTAGAGAACCCCACAGAGACATGTCCAGAAGACTATTTACTTAGTGATGTTAAACCCTATCAAATTAATTGAGATTAGCAATCACTCATTTCAACTAGCTATACTTAAGGGATTAGATACCAAAAAGGATCAAACACAAATCAGTGCCATGACAATAACTGTATTATCAGTGTTTATCAAGGTATTATTCACAATAACCAAGTTATGGAATAAAAAAATAAAAAAATGGTGGGATAGCTGAAACATGTAGTTTTTACAAGGGAGTTTATTATCATGCAGAACATACATATGCGTATATATAATTGAAATAATTTACATATATGTTATTTACAAATATATATTATTTCAAAGAAGAATTGGGTCCAATTTCATCATGATGAGAAAAATAACCTCACTCAACTTTTAATCACATCTTTGAGCTTGCTGGGTAATTTGCCTGTTCATAATTTCAACAGAAAAGTCACACACACATACATACATATTTGCTCTTAGTATTTCATACAACTCTTTTAGCCAATGAATAGTTTCTAACTAATCTACTCTTATCCATTTTAATTCACTGTCAGATGTGGCTCAAGATTGGCTGAGGGAAAACAGGGCACCAGCCCCTTTCCTTAGTATGTTTCAACAATGCCCCTACTAATGGATGATCAACAACAGACATGGCTGAACATAAAACCAAGCTCTGGATTGACAGGACTATGGGTCAAATAAAGTGGAGAAATGTGCTAAGCAACTTTCCCACGTATTGTGAAGATATGGGTAAAAAGCTATGTGTGGAACATGGACAGATGGTTAGGACAGAGGAACAACGACCTTAAAAGAGGTCATTTCATTTTGTGACTGGAGGGTTGTATATGCTGTGTCACCATAATTTAGATGCAAAGAATGTCATTGCTAAAGGAGACCAAAGATTGCACATTATCAGAATCTAATACTTCAGTTTAAGTGTATCTCAAATCCACACTTCTGAAAGGATAGCTAAATACTTTTGATTAACTCAGTGACTTCTGTGCTACTGATAACATTGAGGGCTTGTTTTAATCACAGATGCTCAAGACTTTCCTATTTTAGATAAAGCTGATCTAAAGGCCCCCAAAAGATTCACAACACAAAGTCAAGTCATATTTCGTTTTGTTTTATAATTAGAAATTTAAACACCATAAAATTCTAATTAAAATTGTGAAACAATAACTGCAAATACTGTTAAACTCATTATTGGAACTATCATTTGCTTCTCTATAGTGTGAGTTGTTTCCATTAAACCTGGTCTTCTCAAGGGGTTATAACCAAATACTAAGAACTTGCTGCAATGTAAATATTCATTTGTTACAAAGAACTAGCTCTAACATCACCTAAAACATTTGTCCATTGTCTGCTTTACTGATCTGCAGCATGCTCTATGAGTAAATTATGATTTGAAGGTTTTATTAAAGAGGAGTTAACTCCATAGTACTGAGCAATGCCAGCCTTTGTACAGCTCTCCATAGGCGATGTTTCCAGAAGGGTTTTCTTTCACTGTAACCTCATCCCATGTTCTTCTTGACTGATTTAATTTTTCAGATGTACATTAGCAAAAATAAAAATATTCTAATCTAACTTCTTATTGATTATTTGTGGATATCACATCATGCATCTCAATCCCACTCATCTCACCATCCATTTGCGTCCACCCTCTACCCTTGCAAATGTAAAATATAAAAGAAAATGCTGTGGGATGTTCTGTATGGCAAATGTGTTGCTAATAAAGCACTGATTGGCCAGTGGCTAGGCAGGAAGTAGGCGGGACTAACAGAGAATTAAAAGAGCAGGAAGGCAGAAGGAGCCAGCCTGCCAGCCAGCAACCGCCAGGACAAGCAGCATGTGAAGATGCCGGTAAGCCACGAGCCATGTGGCAAGATATAGATTTATGGAAATGGATAACTTAAGATATAAGGACAGTTAGCAAGAAGCCTGCCACGGCCATACAGTTTATAAGCAATAGAAGTCTCTGTGTTTCCTTGGTTGGGTCTGAGCGGCTGTGGGACTGGCAGGTGAAAGAGATTTATCCTGACTGTGGGCCAGGCAGGAAATCTCTAGCCACAAGAAAATATAAAAGAAAAGAAAAAATAAAAATCTAGTCATGGAAACTGTAGTGTGTCACAGTGAGTCACAGTATACCCCTTAGTCCATGTATCTTTATTTGTAGGTGTTCATTGCAATGAGTCTTTGGTCTGGTTCGAGGTCTCTGGTTTCTGCTACACTATCTGTACAGGGACCTCACAGGAACTCCTCTTGGATATACTGTTGTTCTGTCAATAGATCCTGCATCTTTGAATCTGCAGGACTGGGCAACTTTATGTGCTCCAGCAGATCATAGATGGGTGGATGTTGGGATGGACCAACTCACATCCCTGGTTTTGGACTTGGATGGTTGCTGTGTTGGTCAGCTCACCATCTCTCCCTCATTCTCACCACCAGAGTACATTCTCCAGCACTGCCTGGCTAGCTCACCCTATGCAGCAAGCAGCAAGGGGCAGGTCAAACCCATGGGACCATCTCACCCACACATTTGCCAACAGGGCCAGCTCTACTATGTTGCCCAGGCAAGTAAGGGCCACTCTCTGGACTGCTGCATCTGGTGAGAAGCATGGCCATTTCTCTTATTCTCAGAGCCAGCTCTCCCACTAGTGAGGAGCACATGGGGGAGGGGCAGGTAGGGGACTTCTCTCCCCTGGCTGTGTCAGCATATGGCAGACGAGGGGTGGGGCCAGATCTCTCAAACTCATAATCTCAGGGCTGGCTCACCTTGCCCTGCTCAGTAGGGTCACGGGTGGGTGCAGTGCCTGCTCTCCCAAGTGCTGCAGCCAGTGAGGGGCAGGGCTATCTCTTCCACTCATGGGATCCAGGGGTCAGCTCTGCTGGCAGCAAAAAGAGAGGCACAAGAGGTAAGGGGGGCGAAACTCTTAAAACAACCAAGTACACAGCCTCAGTTCCAATTGAACACATCAGCTGTTTGCCGTCATACTTTACTCATTGTGCTAAATATTTTTGAGTGAGTTCTAGGAATGCAGAAAGAAGGAAAAGGCCATTAGTTTAGAAAAAAATGGAGCTATAGCAGAATATCATATCTAATGAATCTACATGCTCAAGTTTTTACAGTATCATAAAATGTATATGTGAATAGCATAATAACAAACACAATAGAGTCCTTTTAAAAGGTTTATGGAACTCATACAAAGTAAGAGTTCCAACTTCAGGGCTTCATTATAAAGCATTCTGCAGAGATTATTCATCTTTTTGCGCTAATTTTATTCTATTAACTTTCTAGAATTTTTTAATGATAAACCATTTATTATTATTATATAAAACTAACATATAAAGTGTTATATGTTACATTATCTTGAAAGCATTTTAAGATTCCTGTACTTTTTGAGGGAAAATGTGCATGATAGTTGACATTTGTTTCTGTCTTGAAATTTTTATTGGTACCATATTATTAGCTTAATTTCCTGAGTTACCTGGGAGTTTCCTTTGCTTGATAGAGTAGTTCTAAATGTTACCTACACTTTTACATATGTAATTATTTAGCAAAGCAAACAATAGAAGTTTATAGAACAGACCTAACTAAAGAAGAACAAAATTATCTTCTGAAAAAAATCTCAGTACTTATATCAACAATAATAAAAATAATGCCCCAAGTTAATAAATATGCTCACTGGCATTCTGAAGATTTTACAAAGTCAAACAGCTAATGAAGAAAGACTCTTGTGAAACACATCTGTAGCTAGAGTTTTCCTGCCTGGCCTACAGTCAGGACAAATCTCTCTCATCCGCCAGTCCCACAGCCGCTCAGACCCAACCAAGTAAACACAGAGACTTATATTGCTTACAAACTGTATGGCCGTGGCAGGCTTCTTGCTAACTGTCCTTATATCTTAAATTAATCCATTTCCACAAATCTATACCTTGCCACATGGCTCGTGGCTTACCGGCATCTTTACATGCTGTTTGTCATGGCGGCAGCTGGCAGTGACTCCCTCCGCCTTCCTGTTCTTTTAATTCTCTCTGTTAGTCCTGCCTATACTTCCTGCCTAGCCACTGGCCAATCAGGGTTTTATTTATTGACCAATCAGAGCAATTTGACATACAGACCATCCCACAGCACACATATGCATGTACAAGCACACACACACACTCACATACATGCACACACACACACATACACAAGCATACCCCCACACACACACACATATACTTCATAAGATACCATTTAGTACTTACTTGGTATCACATATAAGCATACAGTATTAGAGAACTATCAGTCTTACCACTTCACCCTTCGATTGTCAGTAAGCCACTTCATAGGCAGGAAGCATAATCAATAAGTTAGAAGGAGATGATGACAAGAAAGGATATCTATTGAGCAAAGCCTTACTCTAAAATATTTCATGAATATTATTTTCTATTAATATTTCTGCTGTGTTGGCTGAAGCTTTATAGGCAAATTCCCAAATTACTTTCCTAAAAATCTACATTGCTTTAGGTAATTCAAAGTGAAGTTGCATAAAGATCATTAGAAGCTGTAACATGACCATGGCTAGTTTTCTTTCTTTTAACATTATTTTAATTTATTTTTGAAAACTTCGTGTGTGAGTACGATATATTTTCATCATTTTCACTTCATCTTCTTTCTAAACTCCAATGCTCCCTATCCCTTATCAATGTCATGTCCTCTGATTCTTTGACTATATATATTTCTTTGAATGTGTGTGTGTGTGCACAACCTGCTGAGTTCATCCTTGGAGAAGAATGGCTCTTCATCTCTCATCAACCACTAATTGCATGTAGCTCTTCATGTAAGTGTGGAGCCTTGTGAGAATTCCTCTTCCACATTTGTCTTTTTGAATCAAACAAAGATAATGGATAGTTTAATTCCTTAGGTACTCAGTCCAGATTCTATTAATGAGAAAGTACAGTATCTCTGGTAGCTAACAAGAATGAGATGGATTGTGGTCCAGGAGCAAGCTGTAAGTAAAAAGGTAACCTCAGCAGGAAAACAAAACAAAACAAAACAAAACAAAAAAACCTGACAGAGGAGGGCACAGAGATGCACTTAACTTGTTCAAGTAATTTAGACTAAGATGTAATTCCAGTCTAGTAGTAAGAGAGTCATCTGACAAATTCCAATCTGGAGCAATATAAAAAATATCACATGAGTACTACTCAAACTTTAAGATGTCACACTACAAAAAGATAACTTTGAGAAGTTGATTATAAAAAAAAAAGAAGAACGAAAGATTGCAGGGCTACTGAATGTAAGTGGGAACTAAGGGATTTATGTATTAGGAAGTATAAAGAACTGTTTGTATTTATCACCAAGGAAGTCAAAGTTCAATATAATCTTTTATTAACATATGTTAATAGAATATATCCACTAATTATAATAATGGCCTCATATTATGATGAGATGTTGAGAGCAAGAGGTACATGGGTAATCTTGGGACTCTACCATCTGCATACATTTTCTTCAAATCTAAGGTATATGCTGTGTATATGTGTGCATACATACATACATACATACACATATATAATATTACTGATTCAAATATAATATATATGTATGTTTTGTCAGAATAATCTTTATCTCATACAAAACACATTTTAATCACCGTAGTATCTTTCACAATGACAAAAGATGATCTCATGGTGCTATAGACAACTTGAGGTGTTCAGAACACTATGGAATGCATTCAGACTCAGTATTTTCCAGACCCATGAGTGTACTGGCTGCCATTGCATCTTAGTGAAAGAATGTCTGACACAAATAACAAGAGAAAACATGTTTTAGGCTCATGGTTTAAGAGATTTCTGTTCAGGACTAAATGTTCTTTGAATCTGTTAATGATGGACCCTGGTGTGACAGGATTGCCAGGCAATGTTGGGGAGGGAAATTTAACTCAAGACAGAGAGTAAGAAGGAAAGAAATACAGGAATGATGAGGAAAGTGCACCCCTCAGATATACTTACCCTGTGAAATGATTTCTGTAGTTCATTGCCACAGTAAAACACCACCAAAATATATATTGGCACTAATGTACTGAGGGAACAGGTAAAAGCACTTTGGCCTGATTACTGCCATTTTGACTTCAGACTCCATTTTACCCTCAGGGTGAAATAAAGTTCAGGTTCCCAAGCACCAGGGCAGCTGAGATCTTTCCAATGGCTGAGGAACCTCCTCCCTAACCCACAGAAAGAGTCATTATGCATCTTCAGTTCTCTAGAAACATTATGACTGTTCCTAACAACAGAAGGAACAAATGAATCTGGTTGGTTGGACTGAAAGGCTTGCATTGTATATCGGGTGACAATGATAAAACACACAATAAAAGTCTCTAATCTTTAATTTCTGATTGGTGAAAATTGTAACTGTAACTTGACAACAAATGTTTGTAAATTTTATGCTTATAAACCCATCTTCTGCCCCTGCTCAAGACTGTCAGGGAGAAAAGGCTCCCAAGTTCTTATCCTGCAGCCCTGATCAATTAGTGATCAGCTTATGTGGTGAATTATTAAAATCTTTGGATTCCATAGTGTTATCTCTCACCTTTCTTGTTGAGCATAACAGGCTAGGTGTAACAAATAAAGAATCATAAAATGTTTCTGGGTTTTCAAACAAATTGTATTGAGTCATGTATGACTCAGTGGCAGAGAGGTAGTTTGAGAAGTATATTTTAGACAGGTCCTTTATCCTGTGGCTTTACGACTGTCCAGAACAAACCCACATGCTGTAGGTCAAATGAACTTCTGATACAATCAAGAAACTTGGAGAATCTGACATATATAAAGCAGATGTCAGTACAGCTTCCATATTGTTTACAATGAATACTTCATAAATAGAAGAAAAATATTCCAAAGCAATTATAAAAGCTATAGCTTATTCATGATCCAGCAACATGATTATTTATTGTCCATTGTCAAATACTCATTATATATAGTTATATGTGCTATAAAATCATAAATCAGGAACTAAATAGATTTATGTATGTCTCAGCATCAGCAAAGACAGTGATAATGTATTTCATAATGATATCATTAAATAGTAGGAAATTGTCAGTTATATTTTAATTTTTGGGGAAAACCTATACATACAGAAAGTTATTGATGATCAAAATGTGACTAAGTAGTACAAATCTAAATGTTACTGATGAAAGTATAAATTTACACAACCACTTCAAGTGATAAAATTATCCAACACTCTTATATATAACCATTTGTTATTCAGTAATACAAACACGGACATATACAAAATTATAGTACATTTAGGTTTTATCAATTAATTGATTATACAAATATTCATGAGAGGTCTAAATTTCCTCCATTTTACAAGCTAGATCTAAGTTCCAGTTTCTAAAACAAAGGGCTATTAATTAAGAACACTTCTGATAGCAGGAACGAGGGAGAAAACATGTGTAAGGTCTGAGTCAACCCCACAGTATCTCAAAGCAATAACCAAAGAAGGACAGTTCCTGCAATAACTCTCCCCAAAAAACTTACTAAGTATGTGCAAAGATAAAAAACCTAAAACTTCAGCCTATCAAAATGTATTAATATAACCACTGCCTTTTGAACCAATTATGTTTGAGATGATACAACTGTTCCTGAAATTCCCATAAGCTATTCTTAAAAGGACCTGCACACCTTTGTCCTGGGTCACCATTTTGAACAAGTGGCAGACCCCTGAATGCTGGAATAAACGCTCTTTGTATTTACATACTATTTGGGTCTGGGGTCTTCTTTAGTGTTTTCTTGGACTCCTATAATTCACATATAGTTTTTATAGCCCAGAGATGAATTTGCTCAAATGTCTAATATTAGTACCAATAAATCAATAGGATTGCATTAATAAAATACTACAATGCTATGCACAAGAACAAACTCTGAATATATAATTCAATGCAAAAGCATCTAAACACCAAAAGTGCATATTTCATGATTCAACTCAATACATTTCAAAACTATACATATTATAGTATATCATGACAAATGACATATGTCCTCTTTTACAAATAAATATTTCTGAGACTTATCAGAATGAGTAATAGTGATTAGTGGAGATGTTTGGATGGAGAGGAAGAAGGTAGGAATTGGGAACAAAAGGGCAGAAATAATTCCTCTCCTTATCACAGCAAGGCAACTGTTCTTGTTTTCCATAATCTGTTACATATAGATAGGTAAGTGAAGCAAGGTATTTGAAAGGTTCAAACACAAAATAGCAACAAAGGGATGGAAACTGTAAATGATATAATGTGATCAATAAACATTAAATTCATGTATCAAGATATTTCAACACACCCTATTAACTTGTGTAATTTTTACATACTAATTAAATCCTTCATGTAATTGTTAAGCAATAGAAAAGTTATCTACCACCAGTTTATCCATAAACTGTATACCTATATTAAATACTACACTATTATGTCTAAAATAAAAATAAAGTTGTACATATTGGCTTGAGTGTGTGTCTCATGCTTGTTTAACATGCTTGAAACTGTGGTTTCAACTTCAATATTACAAAAAAGTTGAAGAAGATTTAACTTTTTGAAGAAATGAGAAGCTTGGGGTTGGAAGAGAGCATGGATGTTGGGAATACTTTGTGTTTTTGCTTGATTTTTACATGTTGCTGTTGTATGATAATGGATTAAAATGTACATCATCCTTCATACACTTCTATATTTACACAAAAATCCAATGACATAGTTTTAAATTGTAAAGACACTATAGGTTGTTGGTATTAGGAAGCATTGCATGCTGTTTGCACAGAGTTTGGGTAAAATTCAATTACAAATATGTCTTTTATGACCGTAGAGCCAGTTCTCCCACGTGCCCCAGGCATTGATGGGTGGGGTGGGGAGGAAAGCAGCTCTCTCCTGCCCATGCTGCCATTGAACAGATGGTTAATGGGGACAGCTCTCACTTGCTCACAATTTCAGGACTGGCTCACTCACACCTGAGCAAACATGATTGACTCTATTGCTGCCCTGGGGAGGAAATTACCTTCCTTGCCCATGGATGAGTAATGGGATAGAACTGAAACACTTGTTAGAGCAGGCCCTGCACCTCAACAGGGCAGTACAATAGAGCCAACCCTGTTAGTGGAGGTGTGGGTGAGCCAGCCCAAAAGTTGTGAGCATGGGAGACATTTTTCTGGGACAGGTGGGACTGCTGGCCCTGTGGTCATAAGAACACCAGAGCTGTCCCTGACCCTCACCAGCTGCAACACTTAGGAAATCAGGGCCTGCACCTCACCAGAGCAGCATGATAGAGCCAACCCCTCCCCCACTCATTAGTGGAGGTGTGGGTGAGCCAGACCCAAAATTGTGAGTATGGGAGAGTGGCCCCAATTTCTCATCTGTCTTGTGGAAACATGGGTGACAGAAAGATGCCCTCTCCCTGCCCATCAATGCCCCGATCATGTATAAGAGATAGCTTTCTGGTCATAAGAGTGGGAGAGATATCCTTGATCCCTACCAGCTGTAACACTCTGTATAAGAGGCCCTGTACCTCACCAGGGCAGCACAATAGAGTCAGCACAGGGGTAGATGAGCCAGCCCTGAAATTATGACCAGGGATAACTGTCCCCATTTCCCATCTGGTCAACCATCACTACAGCTGCCCAGACCCAGACTACCCCAACATCTACCCCATCTATGATTTGCTGGAGCATGTGAAGGAACCTGACCCACAGACCCAAAGTTCTAGCATCTCAATAACACTGGGTGCTATGAGAATGTCCAGGAAGAGTCCTAATTGGAGCCCAGCATTGATTGTGTAATGGAGACCAGGGGCTTCAAACCAGACCAATGACTTTCTGCAATGAACACTTACTTACAAGTAGAGATGGATGGACAAAGGGTTATACAGCATAACTTATTGAATCACAGCTTCCATGGTGAGATTTTTAATTTTTTTTTCTTTTCTTCTTTTTTTCTCTTGAATTTTGTTTTATTTGGGTAGAATGCAAGGGCAGAGGGTGGATTTGAAGGGATGGAGAGTGAATGGGATCAAGATACATGATGTGAAAGACACGTAGAATAAAATTAAAAAACTTAAAAAATATGTTTCTTTAGCTTCTTAAATTGTTTTATGTCACAGAAGAAGAAAATTGTCACAACCTTGCATTTTATGACAACTTCATTTGGGAAAAAAATTAATTCCACATAATTGAATCAGAAAACAACTGCAATTTTATTTATGAAATATCATTGAGTGGCTCGTCCTATGTGTATCTAACATAATCATATTTTATATTTTAAGGATGATGTGGAAATAACAGAAGTAGTTACCCAGTGAATACCTGGCTGACTGTAACCATTAATCTGTTCCAGAATTCAGTTTCAAATGTCACATTAAGCTGCAAGTTATTATTTTTGCAGAATTGAATTTTGCTAGAAAGCAAAAGCCACAAGTGAGTGACTAATCAGGACATGATGATACCCTCATATGAGGACTTGAGATAGATCTATGCCTGCTGGCATAACATGTTCCACCTCAGTAAACTATTTGTAAAACATCCTTTAAAGATCTCATAAAAGAATAAATACCATATTTGTACAGCAAAATAACAAAATACGAACAGGATAAAAACTATATAGAAAACTGTTAAAAATTAATTACATCTAAAGTGAGAGCTATCATCTTAAGACCCTAGATGATGTGCTTACATGCAGGTGGCTGTCTCAATAACCAAATGTTAGGAAGTCAGAGATGTGGCCTAAGGGTCATATCGTGATTCTGTCATGTGCCATCAAGATGTCTCCTTTGAGGAAATACATAGTCTTTCATTTAGAAACTTTGTTACAGAACTAACCATACCTAAGGAATTTAAACAAAAGTGCCAAAATTCTTTTTTTTTAATGGAAACCATATCACTAAATAAAAGTCTATATGTGCTTTGCTAAAGCTCTTTACTAAATACTTTTTCAAAGAATTCCCCATTTTATTGATCATTTAATTGCTTTGTACATGCATATGTGTTTTGGTTTCACATTATAACCAATAATACACTGTAATATTTTAAGTTTTTTCATCCCAGGGTTTTTCTTCTCTATGTGTTTTATGCAAATGGTATACTAAATTCATTTATTTACTTCAATGCTTTATTAAAATTTTATTACTTCTTTTATCTTTTGAGATTATAATTTCATCTCTCCTTCTCCCCTACACCTGTCCTTACTCTTTTTCAATTAATAGCCTCTTTTCTCATTAATTATTGTTACATTTATGTATGTATATTCCTGTAAAGTCTCACCAAAGTAACTGCCTAAGCATAAGTTGAACAAGAACTACAATAGACATAATGAAGTAGAACATGAAAAGTCAAGCCTTAACAAACACCTATAGGCAGCTAAAGAATGCTGAGGGTTGGAGAGATAGTCTTCCCCAGGGAGGAGAACATCAATTATTTATGCCACATTAATGGTCAATCCTGAGAACCCACATTCAAGTAACACTAAGCATAAAGCTCTCATTTCTTTAGTCTTTTGTTTATGTTGTCCAAATATATCTGTTTGCATAGTTGATGATTTTATGATCTAATTCCAGTTCCTAATTATCATAGTTGGTATAAAATTTATTTGCCCACAGAGATATATTTTACTATAAGTACATTAATCAGCATAATGAATTCAGAGAATAAGTATATAAATATGCTAGAGAATAACTAAAGATGTACAAGTAATTATAATGCTATACAGCATTAAATATTTTATCATTTTGTACATTAACCTAGGGGGCAACTAGAGAACTGGGAAGATAATATTAGCAAGGCTATAATTATTACTCCGTAAAATATGTCTACTGAGCACTTATTTGTGCCAGATGCTACAGTCTATAAAAGTGAGAAAGATGCACAAGACTAATCTACTGAAACTGAAATACAATGGGAAAGGAGGAGACCCAGAATAAATGAGTGAGTAAATTATCTGTGCACACCTAGTGATAAATATTATCTAGTAAATTTTGGTGGGTAGTTAACCAAAAACTAAATGTTTTCAAAACCTCCTTACCTTCCTTGAGGTACCTTTGGTTCATATAAGACAGTGGTGGACTATGCTACATCTTCAGTGCTGGTGGAGATTTGAGGATTAGCAAGAAATCTGGTTTGAAATTGAGTTTATAGGTCACTTTGTTTCACTATCAAAGTACCAAAAATAAAATAAAATGAAAAGTGTAAATAGATTCTTGTGTAGGATGCATCTGAACTAGTATACATAACAGACAACCCCCTGAAATTCAGCATTGTGGGGGGGCTACTGAAAAAGAGCTAGTCAAATCAGAAGTGGACCAGGGGCTGTCCAGTTTTATCTGTTATTCACTGATCTTATTTAAACAATAGAATAAAAACAAAATAAAATATTGTTATAGCCTGGCAGTGGTGGCGCGCGCCTTTAATCCCAGCACTTGGGAGGCAGAGCCAGGAGGATCTCTTGAGTTTGAGGCCAGCCTGGTCTACAGAGCAATTCCAGGACAGGCACCAAAACTAAACAGAGAAACCAAGAAAAAAAATAAAAAAAAAAATATATATATATATATATATATATATATATATATGTATGTGTGTGTGTTATAAAAATAAGAAAAAAAGGATAAAGCATAATACAGTCATAAATGCTATAAATAGGATAAAATGCAAATATGGAAACAGAACATGTTACTTTGTATCACTAATACATGATAGTAGGCACAGACATCAGTTCCATGTGATAGCATGTCTATGGTCACCACCTACTTGAAGGTAAAATATTTAGATGCTCCTGTACCTATTCTGTTATGTCTGATTTTAGGAATCTTGATCATAAATGGAGCATCATTGAGCTATCCAGATTGAGAAAAGTCATCAGGTCTGATAAGTGTGTTCATAATTTTATTTGAGTAGTTATAATTATTTCTAGGAATAGTTGTTTCCTAAAAGCATGAATTGTTCCCCTAGTACACAGAGACTTCTTCAGTTTGTGCATGTCCTTTATTAGGGCTCAATACACTGTTCAAAAATTATGAAGAAGAAATATATAAATAAAGCTGAGGAAACAGGAACCTTGAACATTCTCCACAATTGCTTGGTTTTTGTCTGACTTTCTGTGAAAAATAAGGAATGTAACTTATGGCATAAACTCTTGAAACTTCCAGATTTTGTATTTATCCAACAATAATTCTTTAAAAGGTCTATGAATTGAAAATTTTTGAATACACTTTGGTGCTATGTACTGACCCCACCTACATATGTTACTGGGAAGATTTTATTAAAGACAAAGTTTTGCAGCCTCAGTTATAATTGTATTCCATATAAATGCCATTTAAACATGTCTCCAAATTTTTAAGAATATTTGTGTCACAATAGCTACCCAACACAAGTAAATAAATAATTGTTGCCAGAAATTATCATTTTTGGGTTTTTTTTTTTTTTTTTTTTTTGGTTTTTCAAGACAGGGTTTCTCTGTGTAGTTTTGGTGCCTCTCCTGGATCTCACTCTGTAGACCAGGCTGGCCTTGAACTCACCGAGATCCGCCTGCCTCTGCCTCCCAAGTGCTGGGATTAAAGGCATGTGCCACCACCACCTGGCAAATTATCATTTTTGTATATGTCACATATATATAATAAAATTGATATCAATTAATAACCACAATATTGTATTCTCTGGATGTCTGTCAATTCTTTTATTTCAATTATGTATTAAGTAAACAAAATCAGTACTATAATGACATTACTGCTGTTGCTTACAATTTTTATGTTACCTTACTAGGCTTAAAAACATATTGATACTTTCCATTTTTTAAAAAAAAATTGTTAGTTTTAGCATGTGTTTATGAATGTGTATGAATATGTGTGCAAGTACATGCACATATCTGATCACATGTATAGAGGACAGAGGACAAGTTCTAGTAGTTAGTCTCTGTTCATAATATGTGTCCCTGGAAAGGAACTCAATAAATCAGGCTTGCTGGAAAGTACATTTACCCACTGAGCCATCACACTGGCCTTGTTATTCATTTCTCCTCTCTCTCTCTCTCTCTCTCTCTCTCTCTCTCTCTCTCTCTCTCTCCCCTTTTCCTTTCTATTCTTTTCTTTCTTTTTTCTTTTTTTTGGACAGGGTCTTGCTGTGTAACCCTGGCTATCCTGGCATTAACTCTGTGGACCTGACTGGCTTTGAACTAACAGAGATCCAAATGCCTCTGACACTTGAGTGTTGGAATTAAAGATATGATCCACCACCACCTAGCTTATGTTTTTTGTTTCTAAGTTAAAAACAATTAACATTTTAAATGATACATTAAATTTGTTTTTAAAAATTAAGAAGCATATTTAATCCACTTTCAACTAATACATTATGTTTTCCTTCTCAGATTCTTGTTTTAATCATCTAAAAATTTCTCCACAGTGAAAAGAATACAGGAATCTCTCATTGTTTCAGTATTAATGCAGGCTACAAGAAAAAAAGGAGGAGTAAATACATATATAATTTTGTTTTTGTTTACATATATTATATATCTTTAGTAAGTATCTTTTAGAGGAAGTGCTTCTAATAAAATTACTAATAAGATATTAGAAATGTAGAATTTATTATTTTCTCCTTCATCTTTAGTATTTTCCCAATGTTCATAGTTGATCTTCATTAAAAACATATTAATAGTACAAAACATTAACCATCATCAATTCAATTTGTGCCCTTCATTATTCTAATCAAACTTGGCTTTATTTACTATATGCACCCCTTAAATCTTTATATGTACTTGAAGTCCTAGGTGATGGTCTGTGTTTGGATTGATTTCTATTTATGGAAAGGAATTTAACCAAATGAATTTCTGAGTGTCTTTGACCCATTATCATTCTTAATGAATACACAGAAGTCTGTGTTGAGGTGTATTTGCCAAGTAATAATGAGCCTTATTTTGCAATAATAGGGCCCAGCACATTAAAGAAAACACTCATTAACAGTCTTTTACTAGTGTCTTTAATGAATCATTATGGATCATTATATCATTTCAAGCAAATGATGCATGAAAAATTTCAATATTGTGTCAAGGTAGGCACATCAGTGCTGCAAATGCATTACTCTGGTGGAAGATATAGATAACAGGGAGGCTGATCTTGTGTAGGAACAAAGGTTCTAATATAAAATTTTGTAATTTTCTCCTAAAATATTTTTTTAAGAAAAATAACAGGCAAACTTTAAGCTGCTATCAATTGGGATAATCCAAGGATTCAAGATGAATTTGAACAATCCAATTTTATATTTAATGGATGAAGAAGAAGGAAGCCTTTTTTTCTACTTGTAATCTTCTATAACCAACATCTAAATGTCCCAACAAAGAAAAAGAAAGCTTGATCAAAAACACAATATTGAAGAGGAGACTTTGAGCTTCCTGTCATGAACAATATTATCTCATAAAATAATTAATATAAATATCTGTCTTAGATAGAGTTTCTATTGCTGTGAAGAGATAACATGACCTCAGCAATGTCTATAAAGGAAAGTAATTAAATGAAAGTTTAGTCCAATATTATCATACATGGAAACATGGTGTCACACAAGCAGACATGATGTTGGAGAGGTAGCTCAGAATTCTACATCTGGATCAGAGGGCAACAGGAAAAAACAATGAG
This sequence comes from Peromyscus attwateri, assembly GCA_902168425.1. Classification (NCBI taxonomy): domain Eukaryota; kingdom Metazoa; phylum Chordata; class Mammalia; order Rodentia; family Cricetidae; genus Peromyscus; species Peromyscus attwateri. The sequence continues at coordinate 35,251 of CABHPP010100678.1, forward strand.
CCACTGGGCCTGGCTTGAGCTCCTGAAACTTCAAAGCACAGACCTAGTGACAAACTTCCCCAAAAAAGGCCATATGTCATTTATTTCCATGTTCTCTAGTTCTTTTCAAATATACACTGAGTAAAACATGTAGTGCTTAGATGTAAATTGAAGAGATAAAACAGAAAAAAAGCAATGACTATGCTAAGATTTCTGATTACTAGGATCATTCCATATTTTCAGCCAAAATGATTTAATGGAAACATCAATGCAAGTTCACATCCTAAGCTGACCAGTAAAAAAACAATAACAGCAACAACAACAACAACAAAAACCTATAAAGCAACTTTAACACAGTTGAGATCACAAATTAGATGACAGTATTTTTTCTTTTTCTTTTTTTTTTCATGCTTTTTCAGGGATTATTTGTTGGTTTCTTTTAAGATTTCTAATTTTTGACTGGACTCAGAAATATAAGTTCTTAGTAAGAAAAAAAAACTGTACCCCAACAATCTGCTCTCAACATTTCTCTTTAGCGTCAACATTTCCTTGGGCGAAGTGAGAGTATTCTACAGACTCTTCTAATTTCTTCTCAGCTCATCTTCTTCAGAGCAATAGCTGCCAGTATTTTTCAGAAACAGAAACACATACTTGCTTGAGGCTATTTAGGCTTTCCAGTCTTGTTGGAGTTGACCAAGGTTTCCTAGTGGCTTTACCCAGCAGGACTACATAAGAGAATGATTGTACCATGGGCCTGAGTATCTGCTGTTTGGAAGGGTCTACACTTGGCTGTATCTAGCAAGGAGGAGGTCCTTTCACCTCCCCTTGGCATTGTCATAAAAAGCCCTTTTGAATAAAGTTCTGGACTGGTGGGTTTTGACCCAGGCCCTCCCGAGGTTATTCTTTGTTTCTGTCTTTTCTCTCATCGTCTAAGTATCTCTTTCTATCTAAATATTTCCCACTTTCCCTGTTCAAAAGTAATCTGGTCATAAAAATGGGGGCTGGTCCCCCACAGATGGCATCAGAAACAGGGACAAACCAGGGACTTTGTGAAAGCTGGGGAGATGGTTCTGTGAGAAGCAGTAGGACTGGTCTAGTTTTGTAGGAAAAAAAAATGGATGAAGGATTTTTTATTCTTGGGAATGAAGATGAGGGGCTGAAAAAGATGCCCAAGTGAGGCTGAAGCAAGTGTCTGTCTCTGTCTATGTTTCTCTCTCTTTCTAGTAAAGAAAGTTATAAGTTTAGTTTGAGAAATGTAGGCTTATGTATATCAGGGTAGAATAAGCTTTAGGCACAAGGATGTTGTGTAGACTTAGGTATATTAGGGTGGAATAAGACTTAGGTATAGAGTAGGTTTTCCTCAACCTGGGACACAGAATACAGTATCCATAGCAGACTTCGAGTCTGAGAAGCTTCAGAAGCTCTAGAAGCTGCCAACAGTGGCAGACGCTAGAACCAACACAAGCTGCAGCAGCCAGGCATCATCAGCTGAGACCCTTGAGACATCATCACAGTGTAGGCAGTAGAAGCCCAAGAGAAAACACAAGCACCGAGGTTCTGCAAGCTTTCTGCTGTGAAAAAGCCGAGGTGAGGAGTGGAGACACCGTGCCACAAGAGAGGTGAATGGCAAGCAGCAGCTTGGAGTGTAGCAAAGACTTCAAACCCCAGCTGCCAGAGCAGGTCTGTCTCACAGAGCTGCAGTCCCTGGCAGCCAGAGCCCAGCAAAGACACCACAGGAGAGGCTGAGCAGGCAGCTAGAGAGCAAGAGCACAGAGTGCTGTGGCAGCTGGGTGAGAGACAAAGCCTCCATAGAAAGATGCCCTCAGGGCTCACACCAGGAGGATCAGAGAACAAGTGCTCTGAGTCTGAGTATGTTCCTGGAACACCAGGGAGCCTGAGGCAGCATTTGATAGAGCATGGGACACGAGGACCACCAGCAGAGTAGGTAACCAGTAGCTAGGGTACAGTGGCTGTAACTAGCCATAGCTAGGTTCCCTCCTGGACTCCAGTGCTGAGAGCCTTGGCTCATAGCAGGAGGGGCAGCCTCTTGAGTATGTGTGGTGTGAGGCAACTGAAAGCCCTCAGAGCCTCAGGACACAGGGGTCCTGGGAACAGCCAGTTACAGGAGGTACAGACAGACAGGGATTGTGAAAGCAATGGAAGCCAGGAGCCAAAAGCCATGCAGCTTCTGTTTGCTGGCTATGCAGAGAGCTTTCCCAAAGAGCTCATAACAGCTCAGTTACTATGGCAGTTACTTCCTTCTGAGGCAAGGTTGTTAAGGAAAGCCTGCCATAAAATGCTGCTTTAATTCAAAATACCTGTGTACCTGAGAACAAAAGTTGCAGAGATGCTTGTTTGAACTAAAATTGTTAACTGCAAAAAGGTTTTGGTTGTCAGAAATGTTTGTTTGCGTTTGGAAGACTGGTACCAGAGTTGTTTTTTTTTTAATTTTTTGGACATAAGAAATGGGATGAGGGCTGGAGAGATGGCTCAGAGGTTAAGAGCACTGACTGCTCTTCCAGAGGTCCTGAGTTCAATTCCCAGCAACCACATGGTGGCTCACAACCATCTATAATGAGATCTGGTGCTCTCTTCTGGTGTGCAGACATACATACAAACAGAACACTGTATACATAATAAATAAATAAATCTTTAAAAAAAAAAGAAATGGGATGAATAGGAGTGATTTCATTGAAATGGGACAATTTTGAATTTACTTATACATATAGACTCAAACAAGGGTGATGATTTATGAACCGTTTTATTGAATTGTTTGTGTTAAAAATGGAACTATTTAATTGGAGAAATTTGTTTTTTCTACCTAGGATCAAAATGCAGTTTTATGTATACATATATGCTTTGTTAACTGTGGAGATTCATGAAATATTTTGTGTTAAAAATGGAACTGCTAATGGAACTGGTTTTGTGTTAAAAGTGGAACTGTTTAAATAGAGGAGTTTGTTTTTTTTTTGTTAGCCTCAAGATTATGAGATCTACATGAACAGTCTGAACGTGAGTGGGGGTAATGAGGGGCGAGGGGCGAGGGAAAGAGAACTTGGGGGAGTGGGAGATCCCAACTGGATCAAGAACAGAGAGGGAACACAAGGAATGTTCATGATAAATGAAGACCACATGAGAATAGGAAGAAGC
>CABHPP010100679.1:0-10661 GCA_902168425.1 Peromyscus attwateri
AGCTATCCTAATATCTTACAAAATAGATTTCCAACCAAAATTAATCAAAATAAATGGAAAAGGGCATTTCATAATCATCAAAGGAAAAAATCCACCAAGATAATATCTCAGTTCTAAACATCTATGCCCCAAATGGAAGGGCATCCACATTTGAAAAAGAAACATTACTAAAGCTTAAATCACACATAGAACCCCACACAATAATAATGGGAGACTTTAACACCCCATTCTCATCAATGGACAGAAACTAAACAGAGAAATAACGAAACTAAAAAAATGCTGTGACTCAAATGGATCTAACAGATACCTACAGAACATTTTGCCCAAACACAAAATAATATACCCTTTTCTCAGCACCACATGGAGCCTTCTTCAAAACTGACCATGTACTTAAACACAAAACAGGTCTCAATAGATACAAAAAAAAAATTGAAATTACCCCCTGTATCTTATCAGTCCACCAGAGATTAAGGGTGGATTCAACAACAACAGAGACAACAGAAAGCCTACAAACTCATGGAAACTGAACAACTCTTTACTGAGTTACTACTGGGTCAAGGAAGAAATAAAGAAAGAAGTTAAAGACTTCCATAAATTCAATGAAAATGAATGTACAACATACCCAAACTTATGGGACACTATGAAAACAGTGTTAAGGGGAAAGTTCATAGCACTAAGAGCCTTCATGAAGAATTTGGAGAAATCTCACACTAGTGACTTAACAGCACACCTGAAAGCTCTAGAACAAAAAGAAGCAAGCTCACCTAGGAAAAGTAAATGACAGGAAATAATCAAACTGAGGGCAGAAATCAATAAAATAGAAACAAAGAGAACAATACAAAGAATTAATGAAACAGAGTTGTTTAGATAAACCCTTATCCAAACTAACTGAAAGGCATAGAGAGAACAACCAAATCAACAAAATCAAAACAAAATGGGGGGCATAGCAACAGATTCTGAGGAAATCCAGAGAATCATTGATTAGGTCATGCTTCAAAAACCTGTACTCCACAAAATTAAAAAATATAAAAGATATGGACAAATTTCTTGAAAGATACCACTTACCAAAGTTAAATCAAGTTCAGATAAACAATTTAAATAGACTGATAATCCCTAAGAAAATAGAATCTGTCATTGAAAGTCTCCCAGGAAAAAAAAAAGCCTAGGGCCAGACAGTTTTAACAAAGGATTCTACTTTCCAAGAAGACCTAATACCAATACTTTCCAAATTATTCCACAAAATAGAAACAGAAGGAACATTGCTGAATTCTTTTTGTAAGGCCACAGTCACTCTGATACCCAAACCACACAAAGACTCAACAAAGAAAGAGAATTACAGACCAATTTCACTCATGAATATTGATGCAAAAATACTCAATAAAAAACTCGCAAACTGAATCCAAGAACACATCAAAAAGATCATCCAAACAGTATTAGTGTTAAAATTATATTGAATATGATTTGTATTGTTCTCGTTTCAAATTTGTATGGTATAGATACTTATTAGAACATTACACATTGAGATCATACCTGAAAACTTGAGACTCATGTTAATCTCTAGAATGCAGGCACCTGGGTGATAAAGTATTGTATCTTAAATATCTAACAGAATTGAAAAGTTATTAGGGAGGCATTTCAGAGCTCATACCTACTACAGCTGGGTCCTGTGGACAGAACAGGATGGTGACAGCATAAGCACACAAGTATTTTAAATTGCTATTGCTGTTTGGCTAAAACTAATGAGGATTTAAAAGGAGCTGTCTTAGAAAACTGGCATTTTCATGATTGTAACGGCGCATGATTGTAGTTTGCAGATGATGCTTTATGCAGGGACCCAGAGGCTGGCTCCCCTTTCCCAGCAGTCAGAGAATTACTAATCAGCTCTTTAATTTCCTTCAGTCAGAAACCCTTCAAAACCTGCTCTGTAGTAGACATTCTAGGCCGTGCTTTCACGACATAGCATGTGTCTAAATGAGTTAGGAGGTAACACAGAACCATCATCATCTGCAGTGTGTGTGTTAAAATGTAACTTTTCTGAGACACCAACAGAGGAGTTCATGGTTGGTGCCGTTTTTTTTTTTTTTTTTTGATACAGAAAATCCCTTTTTAAACTATATTAAAGCATGACAGTTGTAAATGACCTCTTTACCCATGTAAGTTAAAATCAAATGAAGGAGATTATATCTGAAGTCATGTACCTTAGCCACGTGCAGTTGAATAGGGCCAACATGAATGCAGGAGCTACGGTGGCCCTTTAGCTAGTATAGAATACCTTATTGAGTGTTGTGTGTGAACTACCTGAATTGTACTTGGAGAGTGGTGGGAAAGCTGATAAACGTGCGCTGACCTTTTTTGGAAAGCAGGTTAGGTAGGGAGGGATGAATTCCTTTCATCTTGCTTCTTAGAACATCCGTTAACCAACTCCTGATCCCCCTCCCACCTTCCAAGGAGAGAAGGAGCCTAGTCAACAGGACTGGACTTACTGGTCCCTTCCTCCTGTTTCTCTGGGCTGGTCATGCCTCCCTCCAGCTACATTGTGAGTCTTGCAGTGAAGGGGAAGCCTGTGCTTCAGGGCTGCCCAGAGCCCGGTGAGGCCTCCCTAGTTCTGGGTTCAGTATTACTTAGCTACTGTATGTAGTCATCCGGTGTAATCTCCATGTCTCTTACTTGTCTCTTAGGTAGTTAGGCCACAAGGGAGCACAGATCATTTAGGACTCCCTTAAGCTCTAATAAAGATTTGAGTTTATTTCAAAAGTATGAAATTTAGTAAAAACAAAATATAAAAATCCTAATTTTTGCTTTTTTCTTAGTGGAGATTTTATTGAAAATGAATAATGTTTGTTACAAGGCAGCAGGAAATTTTGCTTATGCTATTTAAAGGTCTGCTGCCTTGGAATGGTAGTAAACCACAAAATTGAAGGAAGGAATGTGGACTGAGTTATGATACCCTCTACCCCCTTCTGTCAGTTTTCTTAAGGGACTGTAATTTAGTTACAGGAAAAGGCAACCATGTTAAGTTTGCAGTTTGAAAAGTTCTTGACAAATTTACCTATCCCAGCCATTGTGAGGAGTCTTATGTCCACCTAAAACGTCTCTTAAAATTCTTAAGCACTCTAGTTCACCTCTGCCCCAGCACCCCGCTCTATTCAACAACTTATCTGCTCTCTGTGACTATAAATTAGAGTTTTCTTTCATGGAATTATAAATAAATAGAGCATACAGTATGTACTTCATGTCTGGCATATTTTGCTTAGCACAGTGTATTTGAAGTTCTTCCATCTCAGATTGACCATGTTATTGTGTATGTCAGTAATATGTTCTGTTCTCTTCCTTAGTGTTCTGTTGTAGGAATATACCACAGTTTAACTATTGGTAACGATGAACATTTAGATTGTTTCAAGTTTTGCTTTATTATGAATAAAGCTGCTATGTACAAATGAAAAAAAAAAAAAAGATCATCCAATATGACCAAGTATGCTTCATCCCAGAGATGCAGACATGGTTCAACATATGAAAATCTATCAATGTAGTCTACCATATAAACAAAGTGAAAGAAAAAAACCCACATGATCATCTTGTTAGATGCTGAAAAAGCCTTTGACAAAATCCAACACCCCTTCATGATAAAAGTCTGGGAGAGATCAGTGATATAAGAGACATATCTATACAGTAAAATCAATATACAGCAAGCCAACTGCCAACATCAAATTAAGTGGAAGAGTCTATCCAGTGAACAGGTGCCTGATAGCCACCCAAGGATTATATAAAATAAGATTCTAAAATTAGTCTTGAATAGAGTGCTAAATCAATGTCTTCATTTCTAAAATACAACTAATTCTGAGGAAGGAAAACTCATTTTTAACTGCCTGGGAAGAACCTAAGGTTAAATAACTGTTTTTCATGGAGCTACTATTTGAATTCTCATATAAACTAAAACAACTGATATGCACATAGGCTACACCAACACTCACACTTCCTGGAGAAACATCATTTTCTGAAGCAGATCCCTGATGAGGACTCTGCAGAAGCACTTAAAGCTGGTGATGACTAAGGTGAGTACTCACTCATTTGAGTAGTATAGTGCAGAATCTATGTATTCACACCAAAACTATGCCTCTCCTAAGGATGGACTAAGACCAGAATGTCACACACCCACACACGCCCCCACACACACATACACACACACAAATACAGCCACCCCACACACACATATACACAAAGGCACGCGTGCACGCGCGCGCACACACACACACACACACACACACACACACACACACACACACATACAGAGGCACACACATAGAGGCACACATGCACCTGACTGATGTGGCTGTCAGTTATTGAGAGACTTGAATTCTTAAATGTGGTCTGGGGAATGATCAAAATATACAGACTCACTAATTAGAAATACTTATTGGATCAAAATCTACATTTTAACATCATTCTATAATGATTTTTATGCACATAACTCAATTAAAATGCTATTGTGGAGCTTAAATAGAAAGTCAGAAGCTATCTTTTTTTTGGGGGGGTGGCGGTTTGGAGTCAGGGTTTCTCTGTGTAGCTTTGAACCTTTCCTGGAACTTGCTCTGTAGACCAGGCTGGCCTTGAACTCACAGAGATCCGCCTGCCTCTGCCTCCCGGGTGCTGGGATTAAAGGCGTGCGCCACCACTGCTCGGCCAGAAGCTATCATAACACAACTGGGGTCTCTACAGTCAGGTGACATTTGGGATCCAACCCATTTGCCCCTCTCGGATCACCAATACTACCTCCTCTTTTCATTGCCCCAATTTTGTCAGTTAGGTGAATGAAGCATGAATATAGTCAAAAGGTCCGTGACCGGCAGTCCCATTCTCGACTTTCAGGTGTGCTGTCTTCGGCCACACTCTCCAAGTAGGACATGTTCTCCTCAAAAGGGAGACAGAAGGAAGTGAAGACGTGGGCTCCCAGCTTCGCTTGGCTTTGGCTGCTATCTAGTTTTTGCTCCTCTCGAGTTATTAACTGGCTTGCTCTCCTGCAGTGTGACATGTGAGTGTCATAAACGGAAATGAATGCACCTTAACTCTTTCTGCTTCTCCATCTCATTCTCCTCGTGTTATGTTACTATGAAACAACATGTCACTGAACTCTTCCAAATATTAAATTTTAAGCAGAAGCTATAAATAAAGTCAGTATTTCTCTGGATGTGAATGAATGGATTCATGGGGGAAATTTAACAGAAGATTCTACTGACATTGAAACATGAAGTAAAAAGCAAACTAGGGGCGGTGAGGTGAGATGGATCAGCTAGGATGGGCAACTGCTCTGACTTCTAATGACCTGACTTAGATCCCCAGAACCCACGGTGGAAGGAGAGAGCCAACTTCTGCCAGTTGTCCTCTGATCTCTGCATGCTGCCATGGCATGTATGTGCACACGCAGGCACACAGACATATATACACATAGCACACACACAATAAATAATAATAATACATTGATATATATATATGTATATATATTTAAAAATAACTAAAATGTTCCCATCTGTAAAGAGGAGTCTTCAAAGATACCCTAAACCATCCACACATACTTTTATTGAACATAACAACTTGGGATCACAGTACATAATTTTAAATGTTGAGCTTTCTCCTTTGAGGTATTTTAGAAAATTGTCAGATTTCCTGGAATGTGTAATTTTAAGAATCAACATTTTCAAGCTTATATCCCAGATTCCATAGATCACTGTTAGTTCATATATTATTGCAATTTTGTTCTGTTTGTTATTGATGTCACCCTCCGGCAATTCAATGGAACTGTTTCAATGATCATTCTGTTAAGCTCACAGATGTTGTACCTCTTAGAAATTCAGACAGAGCATAACAATTGTGGTCTGTCTCTGTTCTATGTTTGAGACACATATGAAAATAGTCATAGGGATGACTTGAATGACAAAATCCTCACACATGACCCATGATGGTTAGTTTTAATTTTCAATGATGGTTAGTTTTAATTTTCAATGTGTCACAGTGTAGAATATGCTGAGAAGGGGGTCTCAATCTAAATCAGATTGGCCTATGCACATGTCTATAGAGAAGCATCTTGATTGATTTAATTAGTATGTGAACCCAGCCTGAAAGTGATATGCCCTGTTCTTGGATTTTGAGATGTGGACTGTTTAATAGTAGAGAAAGTGAGTTGATTATGCATGCACTCATTCATTTATCTCTACTCTTAACTGTGGGTGTGACCATTTGCTTTTTTTTTTTTTTTTTGGTTTTTTGAGACAGGGTTTCTCTGTGTAGCTTTGCACCTTTCCTGGAACTCGTTTTGTAGACCAGGCTGGCCTCGAACTCACAGAGATCTGCCTGCCTCTGTCTCCCGAGTGCTGGGATTAAAGGCGTGTGCCACCACTGCCTGGCCAAGCGCAGTTCCTATCTTGATTTTCCCAAAATAGTGGATTTAATTTGGAATTGTGAGCTAAAATAAACCTTTTCTTTCCTAAATTGCTTTTCTGTTGGGCTATCATATCATAGCACCAGAAACAAAACAAGGACATGGCCTTCCACAGAGTCACACACGCTTACAGCTACAGAGCAGGTCACCTTTAGATGATAGCACTTCACAGCCCCAGGGGAAGTATGCCAGAGAGCAAGGCAGAAGCTGCACATCTGTCCACAGCCCAGCCTCATTCTTGCTCTCCTGGGAGGAATAGTCTCAAATCTGATAAAACTCAAGAAGATAGGGCATAGGCCCTGATCCCAGTGAAAATATTGTAAAAAGAAAGACACAAAACAGAGACGGAAATCTCGGAATGATATTTAAAACTGCCACACAATGAGGGTCAAGCACAATAGTTTCATTTCAGAAATGACTTAAGTTACAACAAAAAGTTTTAAAACATGGAATCAGCTTCAATCCTATCAATTATGTGGTCTTGACTGAAAGAAACTCTTATGCTTAGGTATTTGCTTTCTACCTGGAACATGACCACAGTTTTATGTAATTGTTGGAAATCTAAAACCTATATTCTTATTTTTTTTAAGGTTTTTAAGAATTCCACACATGAGCTCTGTACTTCTGCCATTTGTACCTCTTCAACTTCTCCCATGGGCCTCCACTCCCTCACAAATTCATGACTTCTTATTTAGTTATTGTTATTCACACATGTACACACACAACCTACCAAGTCCATCTAGTGTTGCTGGTATGTGCACCTGTTTAGGGCTGACCATATGAGATTAGCTAACCTATCAGGGAACTCACCCCTACAGAAGAGAGGCTCTCAGTCTCTCAGCAGCCATTAACTCCCTCTAGCTTTTCATCTAGAATTGGGGCCTTGTGAGATTGCTCCCTATCTACATTGACATATTGACTGACAGTGTCATCATGCAGGTCTCCTTTAAGCAACCGTATTTTTGAGAGCTAATGAGTGGAGCTTGTCATAGACAGAAGAGGCCCTCGTCCTCCAGCTCTCGAAAGCTTTCCCTTTCCCTCTTCTGTAACGTTCTCCGAGGCTTGTCTATAGAGTTTGTGTTGTAGATGGGCAACCGGGGTTGGGCACCCCATGGTCAGTTGTCCTCTGCATTTTGACCAGTTGTGGAATCCCAATATTCTTACGGGACTTTCTTAATAACAAGAACATTTCATCTTGTGTGTCATCTAGAAGCTCTTCAAAATGTTAAAATCAACTCTCTTTTAGATAATATCATTCCAGTTGCTATTGAAAATTCTGGAACATAAATCTTCTGGATACATTTTTATGGAAATTTAAAATATTTATTGCCCAGACCAATATAGCTATGGATATTTAATATGTGAGAATATATAGTTCTACATATTCTTTCCATAATCTGCTTCATGTTAGTGCTCCCATCTATCCTTACAGAACGAAACAGAATGAATGTCAAGGATACAAGGGAATATGACAGGCATCTCTTGTCAAACAGCAAAAAACTCATAGGAGGCCAGCAGACTTTCTCTAGGCCAAAATAAGAGTAGAAAACTTTTCTCTTGCTAGGCAGTGGTAGCCCACACCTTAAATCCCAGCACTTGAAAGCAAAACCCTGTCTCATAAAAAAAAAAAAATCCTCTTATAATGAAAGAAACATAATGAGAATTACATGAGGACATTATGCAGCATCCCATGACTGACAGGGTACAATACAAAGATTCAGATACTGTTCTATTTTATCTCTGTTGTTCGGATAAAACACTGGCAAAAAGAAACTTGGGAAGGAAAGGGCTTATTTGGTCTTCACTTACAGATCACAGTTCATCATTAAGGATGTCAAGGCGGGAACCATGTAAGAACACTGCCTTCTTACTCACAGTCTTGTACCTAGCCAGCTTTCTTAAGCAGATCAGGACTGCCTGCCTCGGGATGATGCTATGCACATGGGCTCCCTCCTGTATCAATCAGCAGTGAAGACAATGCCTACAGGCTAATCTGATCTAGACAACTCCAGGATTTCCTCTCAGAAGACTCTAGTGTGTACCAAATCGACCAAGCTAACTAGGAAAATTGGAAATATCTGAAAATAGAGAAGCTAGCAATGAGGGCTCAGTATCACTGTTACTGTCCAAATCCTCAGGACAGCAGCACCTGTAAGGCAGCTTAGAAGCCATTGCTCAGGGAATGACTTGGTAAGGATCACTGAGCATAGCCCAGGGGCTGCCTATACTAGGCCAGAGAGTTGACTATCTCAGGCATAGAAATTTGAACTATTTTATTTGTGCTTGTGTTTCTAACAATAGGAAGAAATGTGATCCTGAAATACAGGGTTTCTGGGCACAAGGCATCAGAGCACCACATGAAGATGACTGAGAAATGATGTTTCTTAGCTGTAGTGGACAAAGAAGTCTAGCTTGGCATGAGCAAACACGATTCATTCAGTTCTAACCATGTCAACTAAATGTTTGCACATGCATCTTCCATGCAGTGCTGCGCCTGCATGCCTCAGTCTAAAATAAAGAGGAGGTATTCATGTGTGCAAGTGCTTACACCTGTGTGCATGTCGATGAACATGTGTGTGCAAGGTAAGTAGTAAGTTTTTAAATTATTTAAAAGATGCCCTAGAAAACCCACTTTTTAGTTTGGCATAGTAGAATAACATTCCTGTTACTCCAGCCCTCAGGAGGGTTGAGGCAGGAGGATTGGAAGTTCAAGGTTATGTAGTGAGACCCTGTGCCTAAAACAAAAGGCAGGGGCTGAAAAGATGTCTCAGTGCCTAAGAGCACTTGCTCTTCTTGAAGAGGACCCTAGTTTGGCCCCCAGTACTCACGTGGTGGCTCATAACTCCAGTTTCAGGGGATTTGGTGCCCTCTTCTAGCCTCAAGGGCATTATATGTTTGTACAAGAAAACACACAAACACATAACTTAAAATAGATTTTTAAAGTTCCAGGAGAAATTTAAAACTAGTTGAACTCTACAGAAATAAAAATACAATTTATTAAAATCTGTGGGCTGCAACAAAAGCAGGCTAAGAGATAAACTGTAATTTTGAATGTGTATCTTAGAAAAGAAGAAAGGTATAAAATAAACCATCTGAGCTGGGACTTTAGGAATGGAAAAGAGAAAACATAGACACAGAGAAGATGTAAGAGGTAACAGAGTCAATTCAACTGAAAATGGGGAAGCAATAGAGAATAAACAACAAGACACTTGCTTTTTAAAGTATCAGTGCAATCGATACCTTTAGTGAAGAAAACTGAGAAGTATAAAGAGAACAGACACAAACTGCTAATTTGAGAAAGATGGTTTTCACTATGGGCCTCACAGATTTTCAAATGATAATAAAATATTATGAGGAGCTCAGTGACCACAAATATCACAATAAACTGATTACTTGAAAGACAGCCAATGGAAACTCACAATTATAAGCATAATTTGAGACCTACATAACCTGCATCTACTAAAGAAATAAAATTAATAATTAGTAATTTTTCAAGAGAGAGAGAGAAAGTGTCATGCCCAGATGGTTTCACTGGTGAACTATTTAGACCTTTTAAATGACACCAAGCCTTCCTAAGAGCTCTTTCAAGAATGTAAACATGAACACTTCTTAATTCATATGAAGTGGTCACTACTGTAATTCAAAACCATGTAAAGACACTCTAACTAAGGGAAACTACAGACATGTGCGCATAGATGTAAAAGTCGTTCAGAAAATATTAGTGATTGAATCCAACATTGGGTTTTGAGATGCAGCTCAAGAGTCTCATGCTTGCCTGGCATACATAAGGCCCTGGATTTTATCCTCAGTACCTGAAAAAATTCAAGTGGAATAAAGAAATATGTACAGTGAAAAAACAGGTTCTCAAGTCTTAACACCAGAGTTGAATTAAGAGTGTCCCTTCCCAACACTGCTTCTCAAATCTCTTTTTTCTGTTTTATTTCTTAATACTGTACTGAGAATTTCATACAGAGGTACAGTGTGTTTTCGTCATATCCACTCCTCCTTCCTTCTTCCCAGTCTCTTCTGTGTCTCCCTGCATCCCACTCTCAAATACATGTCCTCTTCTTTTATGATTGGTGTGTGTGTGTGTGTGTGTGTGTGTGTGTGTAGGTAGGTAGGTTGGTAGAGAGACATATGATAATAGATAGATAGAAAGAAAGAAAATGAAAGAAAGAAAAGAAGGAAGGAAGGAAGGAAGGAAGGAAGGAAGGAAGGAAGGAAGGAA
>CABHPP010100684.1:0-41943 GCA_902168425.1 Peromyscus attwateri
GGAGATAGGTAGCCTAACCTGGCTGTAAGATACACTAGTACAATGGTGATACAGCTTGTGAGAGTGACCAGCCCATCTCTTATTTGACACAAGGCCCACTTGATGAGATGGAACTTGTCCTGGCTACTTTTGTGTCAGTTTGACACCAGAGTCATCAGAAAGGAGGGAGCCTCAATGGAAAAAAAAAATGTCTGCATAAGGTCCAGCTATAGGCAAGCCTGGGGTTCATTTTCTTTGTGATTGATGTGGGAGGACTTGCCACCCATTTGCCATCCCTAGCCTCATGATTCTGGATTCAAAAGAAATGTGGCCGAGTAGCAAGCCAATAAGCAGCATCCCTCCACAGCCTCTGCATCAACTCCTGCCTCAAGGGTCCTGCCCTGTTTGAGTTTCTGTCCTAACTTCCTTTGATGATCAGCAGTGTTATGGAACTGTAATCCAAGTAAACCCCTTTCCCCCCAAGTTCCTTTGGTCATGGTGTTTTACCACAGCAATAGTAACATTAAGTAAGATTGAATGCATACTTGTTGCTGTTTGGTAATCAAAAATCAGAGAGTAGATGGCCCATGAACCTATGATAAAAAATAAATGCTATTGTTCCAAAAAAAAAAAAGGAAAGGAAGAAAGAAAAAGAAAGAAATCAATAAAATGACTCCTAATGACATTCTGCTATGCTCACAGATGAGAACTTTGCTCAGCCATCATCAGAGAAACTTCTGCCTGCAGCTAGGAACAAGTACAGAGACCCAAAGCCAGAAAATATTTAGAGAATAAGAGATCTTGGAACACTCAGTCCTAAACGGGATGTCTCCATCAAATCCTTGCCCTCAGTGCTCAAGAAACCCTGCAGAAGAGAAAGTGGAAAATACAAGAGCTAGAAGGGATGGAGGACACGGAGAAAACAGGCCCTCTAAATCAACTATGATGCACATATGAACTAACAGAGTCTGAGGCAGCATGCACTGGGCTTGTAAGGATCTGAACCTGCTGGGGTCCTAGAGCTGAATGGAGAAGTGAACACATATCCCCATCCCTAACACAGAAGCTATCTCCACTTGAAAAATTATTTCCTTCCAAGTGAGTCTCATGTGGAAACGAACTACTTTTAATGGTAGGCTTCATGTCCAGCAGTACATGGCCAACAGAAAATGAACTCAACGGGCATCTTTGGAGTTTTTTGGGGTTTTTTTTGTTGGTTTTTTTTTGTTTTTTTTTTTTTGTCTCGTAAATGTTTTGTCAGGGTTTTTTGGTTTTTGAATTTTATCTTACTTTTTCATATATGTATATATATAATAAATATATTCATATATATACTATACATATATGTAGGCAAATTCACTTTTTACCCAATAGGTCCCTTATATATCATGGCTCATGTTTTTATAGGATTCCTGAAAGTGTGAATAAGTGGGTCTCTGAATCTAAATTTGTTGTGCCTTTTCTTGGACTCTTTTCCTTCTGTCTTGTTTGATTTTTTTCCTATTCTAATATGCTATGTTTTTTTCTCTTATTATATTTAATTATTTTTATCCATTAGAGGCCTGTTTATTTTCTAATCAGAAACAAAAAGAGAATGGGAGGGGAGGAGAGAAGGAATGGAGAGGAACAGAAGAGGGGAAAACATAATCAGGATACATTATGTGAGAACAAAAGCTATTTTCAACAAACAAGGAAAAAGGAAATACATAAATAAATAAGTACACAAATGTGAAAAATATTTAAAGTGGTGTGTTTGTGAATCTCTTTGGCGGGGCATAGAGTTGCAATGCTAATCTTCCATATGAACTAGATTGGAATTACTAAGAAACTGTTTTAAAAGTTTTAAAAAACTCTTAGCATGTCTATGAGTACATTTCCAGAGTGATTTAACTGCAAGATCTTAAGTAGCAACACCATCATATTGCCTGGCATCCCAGACTGAACCAAGGGAACAAGGCCATTTTATCATTACCATTTATCTTTCTTTCTGCTTTGACCTATAGATTCGATGTGTCCAGACCCCTCATGTTCCTATTAAGCTTTTGCTGCCATGATAGACTATTTTCTCAAACATAAGCCAAAATACACCTTTCCTTCTTTAAATAGCTGTTGTCAGGTATGTTGTCCCAACAGTTCATAAAGTAACTAACACAGAGAACAGCTGTCATTTCTTCTTCATGTTGTTGTTCTCATTTTCCTGGATTTCATCTCAACCATTTTATTCCAAGAAAAAGGAAGAATCAACCCATTGTTCTAGAAGGCAAATGGATACCTTCCTATGCCAGAGAGCTTACATTCCACTTTCTCGGAAACATTTATTACTAACCGACTTACCTCGCAATTTAATAGCATTGTTTATCATCATCTCATTTTTAAAATATGAATAATGTATTTTTTATATTCTTTGAATGCTTCATACATTTATACTTGACAGTTTGATGTGTTATGTGTTTTAAATACTGCTCACTGTAAATAAGAGGCTTCTCTGATTAAAGCATAGAACAATACTGATCAATGAGCATAAAATAAGTATTTGAAATGCAGTTTGACAGCATAGCCATTTAGTAAAACAGCAGCTATATGCTTTCCTCCTGGGTCCTATTTTATCCCAGGCATACAGTTTTAATTAGATTTAGAACGCCAACCTTGACATCCTTCCTATGGAGCAGGCCACATATCCAAACAGAAAGTGATTAGTTACCTGCTTAACCATCCTGTCATGACTGTATCAGTGGGCACTTCTTGCCATCAAGTCATTATTATAACATGCAAGTCTGCATAATGTCTTCTGATATAATGTAAGACAGCCAGCAGGAAGGCTGAGTCCATATAGGGTTAGGATATACTTCTATGTATTTTGCATCTAAAGAAACTTGTGTCTTTAGCAACAGGGTCTTAATATCTAATTATGGGAGCCAACAAAGAGCAAGGGATGTGGCCTGTACTGTTTGGGATGTTTCTGGAGCCTCTCTGACCAGTCATTCCAGTCTTATTTTTTCTCTAGCAACCACTTTACACATTTTAGCCACTTACCTATCTCCCAGCCCCAGTAGTCACATTCCATCCATCTATAGTCAGAAAGCAGCAACAAGGAGGAGCGTTGACATTAAGATGGCTTCCTTCTATTACTGTTTTCATTTAGTCTAGGTCTCTAGCTGAATGGCTGGTAAAACCTGCAATTAGAAGGTGTCTTCTCTCTTCAGTTCATCATTTCTAGAACTATCCTCAGAGACACACCCAAGGTATGTCTCCTACATGATTCTAAGTCTTAAGAGAAAAATGAAAATTAGCCATCACACAACATGATCAATAGATGTACTGTAATCTTTTCAAAATACCTGTGGCATTGTTAACCAAGGTATAACATACGACATTTTTTTGGAATTACATAAGCGATAGCCAAATTGATACTAAGCTACCTGATTTTAAAATGTACTTCAAATATTTGGCAATCCAAGTAGAATGGGATCAGTGTAAAAATGGGCATGAAGATGATAGAAACTTGTAATCCTTCATGTCAACCTATCCACCCAAAGTCAACTGATTTTCAACGGAAGTGAGAAACACACAAATGAGAAGGAACATTCATTTTCATAATTTTTTGCTGAGTAAACTTGATATTTAAATGCAGAAGGAGGAAGCTAGACCTCTGTTATCATTGATTAAAAAGCCCTCAATGCAGTAGATATTTAAATGTTTGATTTTAAAATATGAACTTACTAGAAGGACACAGAGAGGAATAATTCAGGCTCTTGTGACACAGAAAACCTTTTCTTCAGAAAAGACCATGAAAGAAAGTGACAAAAGCAAACACGGGCAGCTGGGATTAACTCAAGCTTCTATACAATAAAGAAAATCATTACCAGAATGAAGACATGACTTACTATGGGAAGGAAAATGTTTAAAGGGGGTTGATACCCAGAGAAGGTAAGGAATATAACACACACACACACACACACACACACACACACACAGAGAGAGAGAGAGAGAGAGAGAGAGAGAGAGAGAGAGAGAGAGAAGAGAGAGCAAGACAAATAACCCTATTAAATAAGTTTAATAGACCAACACTTAAAAAAAGAATTGTAAATAAAAGATACAAGAAAAAATTCAGTATCACTATTATCAAGAAAATGAAATAAATACTACTTTATGATAGTGTTTAACATCATCAAGAATAGCTATTTTAAGACAAACAAAACCTCAAAACATTCAAAAGCTCTTGTGAGAACATGTAAAAAAATGAATCTTTATGTAATATTGTCAGGGATATAAATTTGTATGTTCATTATAAAAAACTGTAAAATTTCCTCAAAGCATAACAATAAATTTACCCAGAGATCCATGAATCCTACTGAATAGTGTATATCCAAAGAAAATGAAATTGTTCTATCAAAGATATATCCACCTTTTCAAGTTTAGTGCCCCTGTCTTTAGGATTCTTAATACAAACAACTTAAATACTCATCAACTGACTGAAGAATGAATAAGGAAAAACACGTTGCTTTTACACACATTAGAAAACTTTTTAGCTTTAGAAAAGGAAACATGAATTGACTTGTAGATCAATATGAAAAAGGAAACTAGCCAGACACAGAAAGATGAGTACCACCTGATCTCACTCATAACACAGTTATTTTCTTAGAAGTTAAGGATAATGGTTATAGGAGGCTCAGGGAGTGAACAGGGGGGAGAAATGGGAAGAATATGATGAATGAGTATTGCATTGTAGTTATATAGGCTAAGAATATGTGGTGTGGAATTGAAGAGTGAAAAGGCTATGAATAATGATACAGTAGTATAAATGTTAAAAAAAAATAGTTGAGAGAATTTGGAATGTTTTGCCATAAAGAAATGATGGATACTTCAGGACAAATATATTTACCCACATTAAAGTTCAAGATGTATATATGTATTCAAAAATCACATGGCATACCATTAACACATGTAAATTTTTATGGTTTGTATATTATAAAATTAATTTTAATTTTTAAAAAACAAAAAAAAGAAATGAATATTTACACCATAAAGTAAGGGAAAAATGGTTAGCAAAACAGACACATTTAATCCTATTTAAATATTACCCAAGTATCGATGCATTCAAACAAATGGTAGTCGCAGTATGTCAAATATTTAATTTCTTGAATCATATAGTCATAAATTTTATTTGAAAACCCAACCCTGGGAAAAAAAGTACCAGATATGGGAAGGCTGTGCCTTTGGAAATGTCGTTGTCCATATCTTGACATTTAATCCTATAGGTCCTCTTAGTTTCGTAAGTCTAACATGTCGATCTTCCAGTCATTGTCAATAATCACCGGAGAGTTAGCATGGTCCAATGTGGCAAAGGAGAAGAGATGGACACTGTTATTATTTCTAGACACTTCCGAGCCACATGACCGTGCATGTGCTGTCCAGTAGTCAGGCAAAATGCTTAGTCACTCCAGGGCCTCATGTCCTATGTAATCCATGTGCAGTGTGGTCACATAATCTAAGTGCATGCATGGTGTAGCTATGTAAACCCATATACGCAAGGTGACCTATGAAAACAGGCTCAACCCAATCCGAGCTCTCTCTCTTCACTTTTCATTTTTGTTGGGCCTATCCACATGTTCCCCCTTTCCCTTCCCTAATAAAACTCTTACAGTACGTTCCGTTGTACATCGTGTTTTCTCATGCCTGGTAAATAACGCTGACAAATAAATAACAAACACAGCTTTCTACGTCCTGAAGATCTGAAGAACAGGTCTCTCCCTTCCTTGTGCTCTGGAATTCCAGAGTGGGTTCATATTTGGTCTTTGAAGGAAAGGAGATCTCATTTCAAGCCTAGTCCTTTCATGTATCAGATATGTGGCCTTGGACACAAAATTTCACACTTCTCTGTGCCACCAATTATTTATAAGCAAATTGTAATAATCATGTGATTCACAATAATTCTTTAGCACTTTTCCTCTTATTGCTGTTTGTATTTTATAGCTTTTGTTTTGTTTTGATTTGATTTTGGTTTGTTTGATTTTTTGGGTTTTTTTTTTAATTTGTTTTTTATTTTAAGATTTAGATTGGATTTAGAAGCATGGGGCAAGCCATCCAACTTAAAAAGAAAAACAGCTCGTTTATCTTTATAAACAATGGATAGGTGAAAATACTAACACTCAGCCACAGATATCTTTGATATGATGGCAACATGGACAAAAATAAAAGGACTGTGTCATTATCAGTTTTAGCCAGGACTACTAAGATAAAAATGGTGAAGTCAGATTCTGGTAACAACTGGGAACTATTCAGGTAATGGCAGTTTGGCAACATCTGAAGCAGAAATGTTTAATATACTTCTATTGTATACATTTTGAGGATTCACTATAGGGGTCTTAAATGTGATGATGAATTTTGAACAAGAGTTGGCATAAGCTAAACATCAAGGATAGCAGTAAACTATGTGTCCTTGTAATGACCGCAGAGGACAGAGAAATGAATACATTTTCATAATATTTTATGCTGTATCCATTGCAGGTCAAGACTAATTCCACCCAAGGAAATTGTTTCCTGAAATCCAAATAATATTGGACAACTAGCTTACTTTTAAAAACATCTCCATGACAGAGCTTTTAAAATTGACATTATGGTTGTGGGTATGATTTAATCCTAAAGGGAAAAGAGAATGTGTAAGCTTGGATGCATTTATTTGCTTCAACAATTCACACACACACACACACACACACACACACACACACACACACACTACAGAAAATAATTATGATAACTATGGTTTCATTGGCCATTGCCTAAAAGGCTGAGGTGAGGAGAATTCTAAGCCCTCATTTGCATGCAGTGAATTAGTGCTGTGATGAACTAATGATATATGATCTGAGTGGGAAAAGATAAAAGCTGTTTGTGTCAGGATTTTCTATCATTGCTTCTGACACATATTGAGCAATTACTATATTCTCAACTATCAGAATAAAAGCGGGGAGGGCAGAAAGGAAACGTGTTTTAACCAACTTCCCCCTCGGGATTTACCATTATTCTGTTATATACAGGGTTCTCCAAAGATCAAAAGAAGAAAGGACAAATGAAAGAATCTTTTGGGTTGCCTGCTGAATGGTTTTAAATCATGAATAGCCTCAGGGCCATGAATGAATTAAACAGTGAATATCATTCAAAAGTCATAGACTTAGTTCATTATATCATCTTGTATTCTTAGCAATGATCAGAAGACTAAAAGTGATTGGTAATATGGAGGAAAGAAAAGCAATGTTAGGACATAGATGCAAGTCAGCTTCTATTGTAAAGTAGAATTCAAAGATATTACTTTAACCCAGTTTAGGACACATGAGACAGATTACTGGAATAGGAAAAAAAAGAGGTAAGTGGTAGGTAACAAGCATAACTAAAATTGACACACTTCCTTGATTTTACTTTTTTGTTGTAGTCTGCTTACCTTATTGCATACCTAAATTCCTTGTCTAAGATTACTTAGGGGTGAGATGATTAAGAATATCACAGTTCATAAAAGTTTTAGAGGCTAGGAGCTCTCGCTGCTCTTGAAGAGGACTGAACTCTTGAAGAGGACTGAACCTGTAACTTTCACTCCAGAGGAATGCCCTTTTCTGGCCTCTGAGGGCATTTGCACTCATGTGAACATTCTCTCTCTCTCTCTCTCTCTCTCTCTCTCTCTCTCTCTCTCTCTCGCTCTCTCGCTCTCTCGCTCTCGCTCTCTCGCTCTCTCTCTCACTGTCTCTTGCTCTTTTATTCAAATATATACATGAACAAATATTTAAAAGTAAATCTTAAAAAATTCAAGAATACCTCAATCCAATTAAAGAAATGATATTTTAGCATATTTTTAATTAAAATATAATTATATCCTTTTGTTCAATCTCTCACATGAGCCAGAGGATCAGGAAGTGGCTGTGAGACTGTATCTCTTAGAAATAGCTACTTAAACAAGACACAAATAATGACAACATTTTGTGTGTTCCACAACATTTACGTCTCTGTTTATGATTGTCACTGGGAAGTTTTTCTTTATTTCTCAGAAATAAAGTTAAGGTGACTCGGTGTCTAAATCACTATCCTCCCATTCCTCAATCCCCTTTTCTTCAACAGTACTAGTCTCTTTGAACCCCTCGATTTTCAGGGAAGAAAACTGCATCTCAGGAGCGCAAGCAGCAACAGCCTTTAATGCCATAAAACTACTGGGTAAAAAGGTAGATGTTACAACAGATATTTTAATTTTAATTCGTTAATTTGTGTGGGCTGGTATTTTCATGTCTTCTTCAACCTTTCTCTGTGTTATATATTTTTCTTTCTCTTTTTAATTGAAAATATTTCTTCATACAGAATATTCTGACCATGGTTTCCCTCCCTGTATTCATCCATATCCTGCTCACCTCACCCCTCCAACTTCATGTCTTCTTTTTGTTTCTCTCTCTTTAGAAAACAAATAAGAAAATAAAAGCAAACAAACCAGAATAAAACAAAGCAAATATACAAAGATGAAGG
This sequence comes from Peromyscus attwateri, assembly GCA_902168425.1. Classification (NCBI taxonomy): domain Eukaryota; kingdom Metazoa; phylum Chordata; class Mammalia; order Rodentia; family Cricetidae; genus Peromyscus; species Peromyscus attwateri. The sequence continues at coordinate 8,479 of CABHPP010100684.1, forward strand.
GAAAAAGCACAAGAAACACACACACACACACAACATAAAAATACAAAATTGGAAAAGAAATAGATAAACAAAGGTTAAGTAAGGAAAAAAAAAACACCCAGACAAAGCATTATGACACAAAATATTTCCAAAAATATCATTAAGTTCATTTCGAGTTGGTCATCTACTGCTTAGGATTCTGTCTCCTGTAAGTGTGTTTTTTATATCTGCAAGGATTACAAACCAAATAACATCTAAAGGCAGACTCATTGGAATAACATCTGACTTCTCAATTTATAGTCTCAAAGCCAGAAGAGCATGGATGAGTGGTCTACAAACTCTAAGAGACCACAAATGCCAGCTCATCTTACTATATCTAGCAAAATAATCAATCAAAATAGATGGATAAAGAAAAAAAATTCCACAATAAAACTAAATTTAAGTAGTATCTGTGTTCAGTTGGAAGCTTCACCTCAGCCTCACTCCCCTCACCCCAAGCTAAACTCTGCCCCTCTCAGAAAGCTCACAAGCAGATGCTTCTCCCCAGGAGCTGTTCAAGACTGTGCCTATGTTGTATTTAAACTGCCTTCTAGAGAGTGGCCACATGATTTTTCTTCAGTCTCCTATTTGTTATCATCTCTGGGGACAGGAACATTTTGCCCAGTAAGCCTGGTCTTTTATTTTTAATTCGGCTTGATTTGGCTTACTGCATCAGTGGAGAGACATATTATCTGGGTACAGAAACCTTTCAATCCATATACAAATCAAGCTCTACAGAAGGAACTAGAAGGAAAACTTCAACCTGAAGAGGTTAACCACACCCAAGAAAATATAAGGAATGAATAACCCCAGGGTAGTAAATAAAAAAGAAAGGGAAAAAAAAAACACCATTAACAACAAAATATAGAAATCAATTAATGCTGTTCATTGATAACTCTCAAAATTAATGGTCTTTGTCCACCCTCCCAACTCCTCATCTCACCCTCCCAAAAAGACACAGAATAGAAGACTGGGTAAGAAAACAGGACCCATCCTCCTGCTGTAAAAGTATTAAAAAAGATATTCTAAGACAATGGACACAAGAAGCAAGGAAGTATAGATGTTTAATATCTGAAAATAAAACATCAAACCAAAAATAACCAGAAGATATAGTAAAGGACACTACACACCTGTCAAAAGAAAAATTCAACAAGAAGATATTGCAGTTCTTAAAATCTATGCACCAAACACAAAGACATCCTAGTTCAGAAAAGAAACATTACTACGACTAAAATACACCTTATGTTTTTGAGATAGTCTTGCACTGAACTTGGAGATCACCATGTCAAGCTGACATGAGGCTCAGTTATCTTAGGAATCTGCCTGTCCCTTCTGCACCCACTCCCCCAGAGCTGTGGTTATAGGCATACCCTGCCACATGAGCTTTTACATGGGTTCTGGTTCTTAAGCTTGACAAGAACTTTACCCATTGAGCTCTTTCCCCAGCTCGACAACTGCTGTTTGCTTTGCTTTTGTTTCTTATTTTTAATTCTTATGGATACAAGTAACATTGGCATTTTGAAATCACTCCAATACCTAGCTTCAGTACCCTGATAAGAAAATGGTTTCAGTTTGAACACAATAATAAACCCTGAGTCACCAATAATGCATAGGTGTCACATTAAGGAAATCAATAAAAGGCTTCCCCTTTTGCTGTCATTTAACCAAGAATGAGACCAGATTTAAATTATCTGTTTCAGTCTTCCCATGTCTCCTCTCTTCTCTGTCTGTTGTATAAGTCTGAATCTGTGTCTGCTTGTAGACTGTCTTGTTAATTGGTCCCTGGGCCTGTGTCTAGGTTTGTCTGTGTGTGACTGTCCCTAACAAAGGGCATTTCTCTCTCTGTATTGAACAGTGTAGAAAGCATTGCATTGGGGGAAGGAAGGCTACTTTGCAGAAATCTTTAACAGAGTTTTAAAAGGGATTAAGTCAATGACTCCAGCTGTCCCCAGCTGATGGAGATGACAAACAGTATTATAAACATCATTGATAATCAACCAATATTCGTATGTTGTGTTCAATTTTTAAGGTGGATATTGTTTTATAAGACTGCTTCCAGTCTGCTTCTTTTTTCCAGCAAATGATTATTATAACACACATATATTTCCTCGGTGAGGAGTATGGAAGAGTACATAATTTAAAATTGAAGCAATGTATTGGATTAGGTTACAGAAACTAATTACATGAGAAATCCAAGGCAAATAAGTTTGGTTGTTTCATTGTTATTTTAAAGGGAGGCTAAATAACAGACTGAGTACACAGCAGGCTATCAGATGTAAGTCTTAAGCGACCTTAAGGTGTATTATTAACTTTGACTGTGAGGTCTAGCAAAAGTTCCATTCTCTTAGAACACTTAGGAGATATTTTAATCATAAAACAAAGACACAAAGAAAAGCTGTGAGATATAGTCTTTAATGGGGATACATTAGAGTTTCCTGACAGTTAAAATTCCTGGTATATTTTTCCAATCAGAGAAGTCTTCTGAAAAGACAAAAGTACTCCACTGGGTGAAAAGACAGGAACTGAGTATATAAAATTGAATTATCATCTTTATTCTCAAATGGAGACCCAGGTTGGATTTGTCCGGTCAGTCATGAAACTCATCTTGATGAGTGGCTTTCACTCAAGATGTCTTTGATTCTCACCAGACATCATAAATAATATATATATATATATATACCTATATATCTGTATATATACATATATATCTGACATATATAATTATAATGTATTATAATATGTTATAACAGACATATAAATTATCCTCCATTTTCATGGTCATCCACTGTGGATTTTTAAGAGCAACTACTTTTAATACACTTCCATGCAAGGTACTTCTCTTTTCTTCACATTATGTCTTTGCTACTATACTTGGTTAGCCTGCAGAATTCTATATACTTTCTGTTCATTTGTATGATCAAACATAGATATCACTAATTAAAAGTCAAACCAAAGAACTTTATACGGTTTCTGTGTTTTTCTCTTAGCTGGAAAAACTCTTGCGACTTTATTAGCCCTGATAATAACAATTACAGATCAATTTCACAATTGAAGACAAGAGCTGAATGGGCTGAATACAAAGAAGATGCATCCTTAGACAAATATTTAGAAAGGGATTTTCCCTGTAGATATACTAACTAAAGTTAATGTTGTCATTGTAATTTGGGAGTTAATGCCTTTTTAATAGCTGACACTTCCATCTCTCTTTCAAAATGATTGTCACAATGAAGCTCATAATACAAAATGTCTGGAAATAAAGTCCATTTTCCATGGCCTCCAACTGAATTATGAAAGAAATATTTCTTTTTTTCCTTGTGCTCAGATATCAAAAAAGAGATTAGTGCAAAATGAATTATAAAGTACCCACACTCTTCCGACAATCTCGGCTCCATTCTAGCGAATATAGGAAATGCACTTTTATCTCTCCACTGAGATGTTTTTACTAGAACGAAAAATCCAATGAAATGTTTCCTTATTGGTTCCATTATTCATCCTTTCTGCGTTCCCTACCAAAAGTGCAGAGCAAAATTCCTGAGTCTGTTTAGGATCACAAGACCTGTCAATCACCTCCCCATCCACAGTCAGGGGCCTCAGTTACTCAGGCTTGTCACAATCACAATGCAGTCCAGAATGGGCTTTCCTTGTTATGCAATTTAGGATTCTTCCACAATAGCACACAGTGAGAGAGCTGTAAAGTTTCAAGTATTGATGGAATATGAATTCATTCTTTATTTACTATTTCAATATTTTTTGGCAAGCAGTGCCCATGAAGAAAAATGTGGCAGATCACAATTTTCATAGAGTATTTCATAAGTAGTTGCTAGGTTGTGACACTGAGCCTGTGATTTGGCACTGTCTTTCTGCTTTGACTGAAAGAGTTGGAATATATATGCCAGAATATATATATTCTGGCAATTCTGGTTCTGCCTCTAAAGATGCAAATAGCAAGGTTCAGAATAGTCTTAGTGTTTATGTGCTTTTTGGTATTAATCAATGGAAATTTCCTTTTTATATTTTTCTTTAGTTCTGGTATTACTGTTTAGAAGAATGGATATATGGAAGCAAAGATATATTACTTCCATTGTTTTGTTATTTCTTTATCTGGTAAACACTAATGATTTTCTTATCTATCTTATAAGTTTAAATTTCAACTATAAAACCATAGGGAGTCACCCTGCCTCCCCATAATAAAACTTCAGTTAAAGAAGGACAGCTTATGAGTTCTTCAAATTCTGGAAAGACCATAGGAGTCTAGAGAATGAATTTGCCTCTGAGATGTTTTGAATGCATAGCTACATGAAAGAAAATTAATGGATCAATATGTTACTGCTTACATACATACACAGACCCCAATACTCCAACAGGGATTGTTGATAATTAATGGTTGTTGGAGGAGAGAGTATCATATTCTTTAGTGGTATAGCAACAGATAAACTACTCTTACTCCAGTAAATATACTTTCCTTTTTATAAAGCAAAAGGCAAGATGCTCTTGTTAAATTCAGAACACCACACACACACAAACACACACACACACACACACACACACACACACACACACACACACACACAAATGTAGCCAGAAGGTTTCTCTGGTCCCACCTGGCCCTGTGATCCCACAGCCGCTTGTAAAATAACCACTCAGAGATTTAATATTATTTACAAACTGTATGGCCCATGGCAGGCTTCTTGCTAGCTAGCTATTTCATCTTAAATTAACCCATTTCTATTAATCTATATTTGGCCACAAAGTAGTGGTATTACCTGTCTGCTTTTCTTTCAGCGATGGCTATCATCTCTCTCTCCTTTCCTTTCTTCTCTCCATATATCTGCTTGGATCCCACCTTCCTCTAAACTTCTTGCAGCTTTATTTATCAACCAATCAGAGCAACACATAATCACAGTATACAGAAAGACATCCCACAGCACACAAATGCCTGAAAGTTGGAAACTGACCACGACTGATGGTTTTACAGTTACAGGGAAGAGATGAGTGAGATATTGAGGATATATATATATATATATATATATATATATATATATCTCCATATTTTTAAAATGTGATTAAAAATATCGTGTTTTATTGCCTCTCATTCTATGCATTTATTGTTGCTTAATACTTCTATATATTTTTACACTTAATTTTCTTTACAGACAATTTTTCACTTTATACTTTGATTCAACATATGTTTCTTAACAAAATTAAAACATATAATATGGAATATTCTTGGCAATAACATTTGAGAAAAGTTTTTTTTTTTCCTTTTGCTTGAGAGTAAACAAAATAAAACATAAACAGCACTTGCTAATTGATTCAGATGTTCCTAATGAAATCACTTATTTTGAATGGTCAGGAGAGTTTGCAATCAAGATAAATCTGCCTCCCTTTCCCCCTCACAGACTCAAGAGTACAGAGCACAGCTTCCACATTAGCGATGGCTGAGACCAACCATTTAGTATTGTTTTGTCACAGAACATCTGTAGATTTGGGCAGTAGTAACTTCCTAGGATGAATAGTAGTATAGCTGTAGGTCACAGGGTAATGTCTTATTTATGTTTCCTGGTGCTGTGCTAAAATATTCCAACAAAAACAACTTAAGAGAAAAAGGGTTTGTTCTGAATCTGGTGTCAAGTGCAAATTCTATTATGGCAAGAATCTCCAAATTCAAATGAAGACTTTGTTTTAAGAGTATGCAGAGCTAGTTAATTTGCAACCAATTTAAGAAAACAACTAAGTCACATTAGAATCAAGGAAAATACAATGCTGTATTTTTTTGGGTTTCATTTTCTACCTGGATGTGGTTATTTAATCTAAATTAAATAAATAAAATTAATTAAAATTAAAATATTAATTCCTCAGGTAAAATAGCTACATTTCAATGTTCCTGCGTGCTTAGGGAAATTTTCTGGCTATCACTTAGTGACACTATCAGTGACAGACAATGAGTGTGCAAAACATGTGGTAATGGAGAAGCCAACATACAACAGGGGTTCCCTTGGAAATATGAGCAATGACAAATAGGTTATTGCTTGAAATGTTATAATTTTGTCTTTACCCACTCAGGTAATTCTGTACTTTTTACTAGAATCAATTATATAAAGTAGTAGGGCTGGGCATATATTCTGTACTATTATGTGGAAGTGTTTTAAGAGGTTAACATCACAGTCCTATTAGTGACCATCAAAAATTCCCATTCTGAGACATGAATAATTATGCCAGGCATGCTTAATGGTTTAGATCTGTTTCCATTGAAATGTTATATTAAAACTTTGGGAGTAATGGGAGCCAGATGTCTGTGAGTTATGAATCAATATGATCTAGTAGTTTCATTCTTCATAGTTTATCAAGAGGGGCTAAGAAATGAGGAAGAGAAAAATGGGTGTCAAAGAGGCTCTGTCTGTGACACAGTGTGTGAAGCCATCAGCCAGCATTAGAAATGACTCATTCATGAATTCTCTGTATATCAAATAATAGAGATTGGCAGAGTAAAGGGCTGGAGGCAAAAGAGACTGCCCCTGGATACTCAGGTGACACTTCTGCAGCAGACTTGCCACTGAGCAGCTAAGAATCTTGGGTCACTGAAAGTACATTTTCTCAGTTCAGTTCCCTTATCTGAAAATTAGAGCTACTGAAATGGCTGACCCACAGAGCTCCTGTAAGGAAAATAGCAAACCCATGTCTGAAAAGCTCTTAGTTTGCTGATTCCATATTTTAGACAAAACACCAGTAAATGTTGGTCACTTTTTTACTTTCTGGACATTTGGTAAAATCACACTTATAAAGATGATTTAAATGAATCATGAGAACTACTTAGAAAATAAAGTTAAACCAAAAGTTACAAACAACATTCTGTGCATCTTCAAAGATTTCTGTACAGAATTACCATGTTAGCAGGAATGATTCTTTTAGACATGTATTCCAGGAATTACCATTAAAAAGTAAAAATAAATAGACAGACAGGAGATAAAGTACAGGAGGAGAGGAAAAGACGAAGGAAAAAATGCTGTCTACACTAATTGTTAAAGCAGAAACAACGCTAATGTCTTCAGTAGAAGCATGATTGACTGTGAGACAGGATTATTTTAGTTTTTTTGGGGGGGAGGGTTGTTTGTTTATTGTTTTTGTTTTTGTTTTTTGAGAAAAAGAAATGAAGTTCTGGTGTATGGTTCAGTATACAAACTTTCAAATCATTGTGTCCCATGCAAGAATTTGGACAGAAAGAATACAGATAATTTAAAACATTTAATCCTTTTAAGAACAGGAATGCAATGTATAATATTTATAATTGGGCTTTCTATTATGCAATCTCCAAAGTTTTGTTCCTCCTGCCCCCCCTCAAAGAAAAATCAACAACAAAGGAAAAAAACCCACAAAATATGCGTTACAGATGAGGTTCAGGGTCAACCTGGGAGTAGGCTCAGGAGCACAGAGAAGAAGCTGGGAGCTTGGTCAGGTTCTCAGCATGACACTTCAACAACAGGGGAGCCAGCCATGCCAGAAGCTGTGTACACTGAACTTCTAGCAGGCCTTGGAGAGCAAAGGCAGTGAAATTCACTGATACAGTAACACGTTTCAGTCACCTTTAGTTCAGGGATGCTGTAAAACTAAAGGAGGCATTAAAATGCCTTGTCCATCATATTATGTGAGGTTATTACTGCATGATTATATTAGCTTTACTATGATGAAAATAACGAAACAAAACAAAGGGACGAATAAGCATATAAAGTAGTATTTAGATGGTCTTGTTACTTTGAGTTTGCTTCTTTTTCTGATTAAAAACATATAAATGTTTAGTGAGGGCATCAAGATGGCTCAGTAGGTAAAGCTAATTGCTGCCCAGAATGACAACGTGAGTTGGACACCTCACAACATACATAGTAGAAGGAGAAATTGACTCCTAAGGGTAATCTCTGACTTGCACACATGTGCCCTGGCACACACATACCCAACACATAAACACGTACATACACACACACACACACACACACACATACACACACACACACACACACACACGACCCACATACAACAGGCACAGACACGCACACACACAAACAAATACAGACAGACCCACACAGAGGCAGATACACACACACACACACACACACACACACACTAATACAAAATTTAAAGACCAACATGCTAAGTTCCCATTTTTAATAGTGGATTTCACAAATGCAAAAGTCTGAATTACAGTAACCCTGCCACTTGTATGAGTCAGAGTCTTTTACTTAATGTATTATCATAAAAATGGAAATCAGTTGTCTTAATTTCCATAGAGTTCAAGTATTATATTGTTGTTTTTAATAATGTATGATTACTGCAAATGTTAACATTTATATCACAGCATCCAACCCCAATAACTGGCTATTAAGATACATGACAATGAAATGCAAAGGAGGAAACTTTTTCCTCCATGCACTGGAAAGATTTTTTAGTGGTATTTCCTTCTGAGAGAACCTCTCTGGCTAAACAATGGTTGGGAATACATAGACCTGGTAGGAGATGGGTGAAGTACTTGAATGTTAACACAGTGGTTCTGTCACCTACAGTCTAGTTATATGTCGACTGGAATCAATAGAAACATGAGGAGAAAGACTCAAAAAAACTTTGGAGGCAGTATAGCCACACAAACATGTTTTTTGGTACTTAACTACTTTCTATTAAAGAGCAGTTCAGTTTCACACAAAGACGGAATTTTTAATATGGCCACGAAACGTGACATGTTTATATTCTTGTGACACGAATTATTTTGGATCACCATTTGCTGATGTCAATAGATTCTGAGAGGGAAGCAATGAGGGCTATCACCACAGCACAGGGATGCAGGCGACATTATTCTGTGGCTTAAGTAGAGCACAAAACGACAAGCAAGGCTAATTGTTTCCTTCAATGTCAATTCCACTATCCTCTCTTGAGGAGCCTTTTTGCCCAAGGCTCATCAGCCCAATAACAAAGCAGGGACTAACTCACTTCTACAAGTGGTCTGCTTGCCAATGACAGTGTTTTGCAAACACTCAGAGAGAAGCAGCCCCTGAGGTGGACAACTGTCATGACATTTTCCAAAACTCAGAACAGCTAATTCAAGATGTTGCCTTAGAACCTAGTGACAAGAGGCTCCCTGTTGTCCTGTGCCAAGACAAATATGTTTAATGGTGCTGGAGTCTCTTTCCAACTGAACACACACAGCTACAGCTTCATGGCAATACAAGAAAAAAAATCAGTTAAATACTTAGCACTGGAAAATGAGATAAAGAATCTCTGCCTGAACTGAGGACATTCGTACACTCTTTTTATTAGCTTCTTGTTCTGTCAACTCTGTTGTCATTGTGTCGCTTTTTTTTCACATATGTATGTAAAAATTTTTTTCATCACAAAATGCTACACAAGAAAAACCCTTAAGCATCAATGTGTAAATCACCATCTGGTGTAAGTAACTTTTGAGCCTGAAAAAATAATCAAACGATAACAACAAAACATTCCTAAAAATCTCAAAAAAGTGTGATATCATGAAGATAGCACTCACTGTGGTTCCTGTCTCAAATGAATGAAACTTGAAGAATACTAGAAATATGGAAGCAACACTTCAGCTTCTAATGAAGGTAAACATTTTTATATAAAAATAATCCAAACACAAATAAAGATTAATTTGCAATGTAGTGAAAAGGAAAATTAAGAGAGGAATTCACAGGCTTAATATAAAGTACATGATTCAGAAAATAATCCCTTTTGCAGAAAAGTGAAAGTCAAGAAGTTGAAAGTAATTACAGTATGTTAAATATAGATTTGAGAAAGACTTTTTTTTGAATATTGGAAAAGATGAAGATATTTTATTCTATTAAGTAACCTGTGATGCAGCAGTAATCAAAAAACCAAAATTTAAAAGAAAAAAACTAGAAATGGATCCTTGCCAATTTGGAAGGTTGCATATGGTCTGAGCTTATTATTCAATGGACTGATCAATAACAAAGCAGTCCAGGGTCTCTGGTGTAAAGCCAAAGACAATTATGCTTTAGAAAGAAAGAAAGAGAAAGAGAGAGGGAAGGGAGTGGGAAGGAGGGAGAGATAGAGGGAGGGAGGAAGAGAAATGGGATCTTTATCCTTTTTACTTTCATTTTTTTCTATAATAATGATCCAGTTGGCTTTCTTTTCCTCTAAGAGACAAAAAGCAATACGGAAAAGGAGTATTTCTGTTTTACAGCCCCCAAAAGGTCAGGAAAGTCAAATGTCAAACCTACAAATTTGGATAAATGTGGGTAAAACATAAATGTTAATGATGTCTTCAGGTATAGACTTCCACAAAAATCATATACATTTTCAGTGCCGTAATTAAAAGTCCATGATCCTATTTGTTGCCATCACAAAATGAGTCCACTAAGTCTGTGACCATGATTGTCCTTACATAAACAGGGAAACCAGAAGATAACTCTCTGCTGCCATGGTCAATTGGTGTAGTCAAGAGAAAGGTATTAGCTGTGAGAGATAGTAAGGATCAACAGCTTTGAAGACAATTCAATCAGGTTTTCCTATTTCATGCGCTTCCAGGAATTAATTTCTAAATCTAGATGCTTTATACTAGTAACTGTGGTGGCTTACATAGCCTTCCATAAGCTCATATATTTCAAAGCTTGATCATTAAGGAGTGATACTACTTGACAGGGATTAGAAGGTGTAGCCTTTTTGGAGTAAGTGTGACCTTGTTGGAGTAGGTATGTCACTGTCAGTTGGCTTTGGGGTTTCAAATGCTCAAGCAAGCCCCAATGTCTCCGCTGTCTTTTCCTGTTACCTACAAGAGGTAGACTTCTTAGCTACCTCTCTAGTACCATGTCTACCTGCATGCTGGCATGCTTCTGGATGTGATGATAATGGATCAAACTTCTGAAACTCTGAGCCAAACACAATTCATGTTTTTCTTTATAAGAATTGCCGTGGTCATGGTGTCTCTTCACAGCAACACAATGTTGACTAATATAGTGCTGCTGACTATGAGGGCTAAAATGAGAATTCAAGTATGTGTCTTAATTTCTCTCTCTCTCTCTCTCTCTCTCTCTCTCTCTCTCTCTCTGTGTGTGTGTGTGTGTATGATGACGATGTGTTTGTTTGTACACATTTGTATATATTCATGAGTCTCTCTCTCATTCTTTCTGTGTGTGTGTGTGTGTGTGTGTGTGTGTGTGTGTGTGTGTGTCTGTGTCTGTATGTATGTGTATAGACCAGGGGTCAAGTCTGGTTACCTTTCACTACCTTATTTTTCTTTAGACAAATTCTCTCACTAAACTTATAAGTCATCATTTCTGCTGTGGTAGCTGGCCACTGAGCCCAGGGATGACCTTGTGGTTACGGCCCCACTGCTGGTGTTAGAGGTACATACAGCTATATCTAGTTTTTGACATGCTTGCTAGGGATCTGAACTGAGTTCTGTTTGCTTGTAAAGCAATCACTTTGTCCATGGACTGATCTTTCCAACACAATCTAATATGTTAATATTATTAGCATCATGATTACTTTCTTATAGGTTAAAAGCCATGTGCAGCATTCTCATTAGTAGTTAAGATAATAGAAGGATATAGACCTAGAATGGCAAAAGGAAGAGAGTGTTCCATAGCAACGGGATGTATTTTGTATATAGTCTACTTCACCCCACTCAAGGTGCTTCCTAGCATTGTATTGACACAGAGACATTTCAGGGATTGACGACTGTGTAGTTCTTTCCATCAGAATGCCTATGATGGTAAGATGGAAATGACAACAGCTAGGTTTAAATTAGTGGCTAATCCAAAGTGATGGGCATATCTGATTTGCATATCTGAAAGTAGAATTGAAAGCTAGTCTTTCAGAGGTCTGCACCTGTGACCACACCTGCTTCCCACGTCTGAGGTCTGTGTCCCATCTAGCTTGATCATTAGACGATGTCACTGTAGACACTCACCTGGGAAATGGTTCAGTGAAATCTACATGAGCTTCTTTATTCTCCAAGAAACTTCTGCTTGCTTATGATAAGCACATTTAGTCCTTCTACCTCCCAAGGAAGATCTAGGGAAGAGTCAGGAATTGTTGTAGAGTTGGTCCATGATAATAGCTTGCTAGGCTTGCCTCATGCTGGGCTAACATTAATTTTTGATTAAAGCCTGAGTGTGTATGGAGATGCTCATGAAGTTCTGATCAGTGGGAAGAGAGGGGATAAAGGAAGGCTAAGGTTATGCTCAGCTCATGAGAAGTCAAAACACATTTCCTGTGTGCCCAGGGGAAACTATGCATATTTGGATTAAATATCTCATTCTGATTTCATTATACTTTTCATATTGAGAGAATCACAACATTTTTAAACACCACTTTCTTCTAGATAATAAAACAAAAATTGCAATCTCTAATGTTAAATCAAAATTTCATTGTTAAGTGGCTTTAGTATTTGTTATAATAATTTGTAGTGCTGATGTAGATGAGGTGGGAAATATCTTATTCCAATTCTAAGGAAAAGCTTGTGTTCAGAAGCAAATGGCAGTGTGGCAGCATTCTTAGAAATTCTTGTGTCCAGATCAGAAAGTCCTAGGTTCGATGCTACTACTGTCATTAAATTGTCCTTGGGAAGTTGCTTCCTCCAAGTAAGCCTCAGTTTTCAAATCTACATTACAAGAATGATAAAAGTAGTAACAATAGCATAAGTCTGTGAATTTCGTGTGCTCTTCAATGTGTTCCCAGCATCAGCAGTCCTGACTACTAATGAGAAAGCTTCACATAAATTTTAACTCAGAGGACAGTAATGGTGATATGAAAACTATTAACATGTTAAAAAAATCTTGTGTTGGAGAGATCACTCAGTGGATAAAGTGACTTATCATCGCAGTAGTAGACAACATGTTTATAAGACAACATGCTTATAAGATTATAACAATAGTTGGTAAAATGTCCCATTTTTCTGTATCTGAAATAATCATGTTACCAAAGGGAAGCCTTTAGCTAATGTCTTCAAACAGAAAGATGACCCCATGTTGCAGAACATGCTGTCTTCAATGAGTATTTGTAAATGAATTGTTTCTTTCCTATGCCCTGAGACCATGAGTGATCAGTAACCTGGCAGTTGCTACAAGGAATAGGCTTCTAGCAACTTTGAGAAGACCCAATTCATAAGGTAATATTGCTTCTTCAAATATAACTGAACAAAAATAAATAAAAGTATAATTACATCTAATCTTATTTTTAGAAATTAGTCATATGGGGATTCCAAAAAGACACTGGGTTTTACCTGCAAAACCTTAGATATTTGTCTTTCGTATTTTGCAGACATTGGTTCAGTATCAGCCTGCTATACACCATAGACTGGACAATTACGGTGACAATATTGGTTCACATTTCCAGTTAATTTTGTTTTTCTTTTCTTTCTGCTGTGGGTTCATTCCCTCGTGGTCTCAGATAGAATAAAATGCTAACTTGAAAACTGTATTTCCTTTTACCCTTTTTCATTCACTGAAACCTCATTTAGAACTACAGACTTTTAATAAAAAAATATTCAATGTTACATGTTATTTGTAGTAAGAATCTGAGAACATCCACCTCCCATCCCTGAATAGGATGTTTATGAAAACCATGTTTTAACATATTGTTTATAGTACAGACATGGAAGATTGGAGTGTCTTTTATTTTACCTGGGGTGGTTTAAATGAGAATGGCTTCCATAGACTAATATGTTTGAATAATTTGTCTACAGTTGGTGGATGTGTTTGGGAAGGATTAGAAGGTGTGGTTTTGTTGGAAGAAGTGTGCTACTAACTAGGGGTGGGCCTTCAGGTTTCAAGGCTCATGCCATTCCCACTTCCTTCTCTCTCTCCTCTCTCTCTCTTTCTCTCTCCCTCCCTCCAGCCTCCTGGTTGCTGTCTCAACAGGTAAGCTCTTAGCAATTGTTTCAGCACTGTTCCCACCTGCCTGCTGCTATGAGTCATGCCATCATGACCCTCTGTCAGAGTAAACAAGCCCCCATTAAATGCTTTCTTTTATAAGTACCTTTGGTGCTTTGTCCCAGTAACTAAGAAATTACTATTTTATTTAATACTTAACTCATCCAGGGGACCAATACAAGCTGGTGCTCAAGCCAAATGGCTATTATTAGATATAAGATCAGAAAGTAAATGTGTGGAGAAAATGCACAAAATGTAAACACAAGTTTTCCCAGAGGGATTAGTTTTCTTCTCTCACATAGTTCAACTTGATAAAGAGATATTTAATACACATCCTTTTTTTTTATTCTTCAGACCCAAACGTAGCAAAAATTGTTTCTTCTTTTCCTTGTGTGACTACAGTATTGTTTTAAACAAATGCCCTATAATGTTCTGATATACCTGGATAGTGTCTCCCATGCTGACAACATTTATTTGGGTCAATCAAGAAAGGCTAGTTGTTGGTAAGAGGGCACAGGATTGCATGCCAAACTTATCTGTCCAACTGATCATGAAAAAGCAAAAACAAAAACAAACAAACAAAACAACAAACAAAATGGGATCTCACATTTCCCACTGTGAAAAGAATAGAGCCGGGGGCATATTTTCTGAATTCATGTCACACCATTCCTCTCAGAGTTTGAAAAAAATGCTGTTACTTTTCTTTCTTGCTCAGAAGAGTTCACACTCATCCACAGTGAAACAACTGTGGAGAAAGTGCTAAAACTGAGAAATAAGAAGCCCATATAGGTTTACCAGGGTGGTTTCACCTAGCTGCACAATAGACTTACTTGGGAAGTTGTTGAAAAGTATAAATGCACATATGCTCGCTGTAAAGACTCAGACTTGATTAGGGTTTGTCATGGGAAAAGGTTGTTTCATAACTTCCTACAGCACAGTGCCAAACATGGTAACATGACAGGGAATGAACTGGTAGCAGAGACTGGGAGAAGATGGGCCAGCTCTTCTCAGAGGAAGTTCTGAGAAAAAGAAGCCCTGGCATTTAAAAGGTGGATCAGGTTACTCTTAGAGATAATTCACTCACTAGTTATGCAACAAGGAGTCACTTTAATAATATTTCTATAAAAGCTACTAAATAGCGCATACTTACATTAGACACTAATACAACATAGATTTCTTATTACAAACAAAGACTTTATATAAGCTCCTAGTTTACCTCACAAGAGTGCAAGCAAATGATGAAGAAATATACAAAAATAATTTTTGAAAGTCAGAAAAATATTTATTTAAAAAATGTATTTGTAAGATCAAAACTTTTATTTAAGCAGTTTCTACTCTTTCCATTCTATGTAAACTAGAAACAACATTTTTTACTTGATGAGTACTTATAAAAGTGGTCACTTTGGATCCAAAATTCCTGCTGAGTCAAGATACTAAAATAAAAATCAATCACAAATAAATAAGCAACATACAGAGTAGTGTGTGTGTGTAGACATGCATGTGCGCACGATGCATGTGGAGACACAAGAACAACTTGCAATGGATCAGTTCCTTCTTTTAACCGTGTAGATCCTAGGATCAATCTCAGGTGGCTGCCAGGCTTGGAAACAAGTGCCTTTACCTGCTGAGCCATCTTGCCAGCAGCCCGTTTCAGTTTTTTAAATAGCACAATCTGCTATTGGCAGATGCAATTGCTATTGTTTCTTGGAAATAGTGAAGCACATGTACATGTCATGGACAATCTGTTTTTAAGCACTTATGGGGAGTTTGAGTCAAATATATCTCTCCAAAAAACAATCTCTGTCTAGTTTGTGAAAATTCCTCTCTCACTAGGAAGGAGCTTGATGATCTCTGCATCACCATGGAGGCAAACTGCCAATCAACCTCCATAGCAGTAGACCCTTTTAAAAATAAAATAAAATGAATGAAAATAGCAAGACCAGCCTTGGCTACATAGGACTCTTTCAGAAACAAAAACAATACCGCACGGTCCAAACAAAAAAGCAGAAAAAATGTCTTGCAAAATGCCTTCAAAATAGCAATTTTCTGACAAAGGTTCCTCTTTCGTTCTTGCTTCAAAAAAAAAAAAAAAAAAAAAAAAAAAAAAAAACTAAGTAAATCCTATTAGGTCATTAATCCTATGGAGTGTGTCATTCTCAGTGAGCCAGCTGATCTGTCTTTAAAAAGAAAATCCACATAAATAATCAATCAGATTGTCAGATTCGAATTTCATACGAGTCCCCAGAATTCAGATCTGTTTCCACTGCAATAAACATATTTGGTACTTTTCTAGGCTAATCCTCAAAGCTTCATGAGAATTTGAAATGCAAGTACTGAGAACTGGTTGGATGCTTCTAGCATGTCTCTTGGCACAGTGTCGGAAAACCACGAGTTCTTATAGTTCAAAACAACCACATACATTGATCCTTTAACCCATAGTTCAATATTTCATTTAATCAGGCACCTTGAGCTTTTGCAGAAGTTGTATTCTCGGATGTTCTGCAGCATCTCATGTTTAGTCTGCCCTTGATTTGGAGTCGGGGATGATGCTATACACATAAAGGCTTGTAAGAACAATTTGCATATGTTGAGCTAGAATTGTCTCCTTGAGCTCATGTTCCATGTATGGAAGGAAAGAAATAGTAAATGGAGTTGTGGTACTGCCATGCCTGGTGTGAGTCTCCTGCAGCTCAGCACAGTCAATAGACTGTGCAAAGGTTTCTTCAGGCCGTAACTGTGGATAACCCATAGGACACACCTTTAGAAGTGTAGCATCAATGATGACACTGTCATTTCAGTTGCTCTCAATATTGTTTTTGTATACTGCCTTGGAAAAATCTTCTCTATGCTTATGCTCTGTGAATATACTGTCATGATCACTGGAAAATCCTCATTCACCTGAAAAGGTATTTTGACAAATGCTGAAACATCAACCATCAGAACATTCAAGTTTGCAGTTTGTTAGAAGGTAAGGGTCTCATAAGTACCTGTAAAATCATCTCACTCTCTGGGATCTCAGTCTGTCACTGCAGTTATGGAACTTTATTTCTGTTATCTTCTTTTTTGATGAAGGCCACTTTTATACTACAGTGTCCAGCTCTGCCAGTACAATTATTTAAGTACACAGATAACCAGGCCACTGTGTTTGGGAATATTTTTCAAAGTGTGTCATAGCACTTATCCATAACACAGAACCAGTTAACTTATGGGAAGAGGCTGGCTGAGAGGCACCGAAAGCAGAAAAAAATGAATTTGAAAGAACAAACTTCATAAACATCAGTTGAACATAAATATATGACTATACTTGTGAGGCCAACAGAGGAAATTGCTAACTACGTCCTTGGGGAGCTCACGGGCACATAAAGAAAGATGCTTATATACAAATGAAGACAAAAATTTAATAAATAAACCCACAAGTAGGGTTGCAGTGAAATAGCAGCATTCACAAATTATGTACAAAAAGACAATAACTGTATGACTTGTTTGTCAAGGGAAGATTCAGAGTATCCTTCCTAGAATCCTGCCAGTAAGGATCTGAGAAGAAACAGGGGTGTAAGAGAGTGTGACCGCATCCTGAAATAAAAATCTAAATGAAACAATTTGTTTTAAACCTGCTACTTTTGATATGGAAGAAAATCATGAGTGTGATACTACATAAAGAAGACAAGAGAATACAAGGCAGACAATGAATCCCATAAAAATGTCCCAAACCATAGGAAATATTGGGATTTTATTATATAATTTCTTTCCAAAGAAGGCTACCCAAATACATTCTGTCCCATATGCTCTTACAATTTGACGTTGTCTCTATTATGGAGAGTTGAGATAACCTTCTCTTGAATTTGGGCAAGCCTGCCACTCTGATGGAAATGATGTCACAGGATTTCTGAGCTAAGCTATAAAAGGCAGTGTGCTTTTGTCCAGATTTCAGAACATTCATTCTTGGAAGCTAGGTATGCTGTGAGAAAGCAACGTGTTGTAGGGAAGACATTGCTGTTGGTTGAATTCTGGGTCTGTGCACGTTAAACACAAATTATGCCAAGGAGACACATATAAGTCATATTGATAGGATTTTTATATCATTATTCCCTTTGGAAATCATAGGGCCCTTGTTAACCAATCCAGAAATAAAATTTAAGCTAAAAACAATATGACAGTAAGCCGGGCGGTAGTGGTGCACACTTTTAATCCCAGCACTCGGGAGGCCAAGCCAGGTGGATCTTTGTGAATTCGAGGCCAGCCTGGTCTACAGTGTGAGATCCAGGACAGGTACCAAAACTACACAGAGAAACCCTGTCTCAAAAAACAAAAAACAAAAAAAAAGTATGACGTTGTATAAAATATAAATGATATTGCTAAAGCTGTGAAACTGTTATATTTTATAATAAAGTGTTAATAACATATCAAATTATATGTAATATTATTGGGGTAGTAATTTCAAAGTTTTAATAAAAATAAATCATTTTTCAGTATTGACATAAGTCTAATACGATGTGAAAATAGATTTCCTTAATATGAAAAAGTCACTGGTGCTGTATATAACACTCTCAGTTTGTTGCCTATATTTATAATTGGCACAATGATGATTCCACTTAGACATTGGTAGAAATAAAACATATTTACAAATACTTAATTATGTATTCAATTTCTTTTCAGTTTCCAGGGCAAGGAATTGAATTATGTCACATTTTATAAAGTAAAGAAGATGTATTTACATAGTCAGAAAACAACCTACATCCTTATTAGGAAAGCTTGAGTTCATATGATTGCACCCATTTAGTGGCCTTTAAAGATTATGTTGTCCTTTTGAGACTCACTCTTCTGACTTGCAGTTATTATTATCACTTCTTGATCCAAAGATACGTAGCCAATAAGTACTGTGTTTTGTGCTGTGCTGGAAGATTCAGTGAATCTCTGTTTCTGAGCTTTATAATCATCGGAGTGTTCTGGAAAATGTGTGAATGGATTGTTGTTCTCGCTCACATTATTTTCTTGTTCCACCTAGTCCAGTGAAGTACACATTCTTAAGGAACACAAGGTGTCTAACAGAACTGAGGTTCAGTGGGACTGTGTTCCACTCACTCCTAAGGCCATCAACACATACTGAAAGCTCTTATTTTGCAACTTATTTTGAACTTGCAAACAGCACAGGGTACTTGGGTTGGAGCCTTAGATTCATAGCAATAATCAGACTGTTACATGTTCTTTTTCCCCACGGAACAAAAGTGAAGTGTGAAATTCTCATTTCCCATTTCTGTGATTTATGTTATTGAGAACAGTTCCTCTTCTGTAGTTTGTATACATTGTATATGACCTTATGTTTAATTACCTTCACATTTAAATTTGGTTAATTTGAATGTTAAAGAAGTTATACTCTTTTTTACCAGAAAAGAATTTGGGGAACAAAGGTCTCAAATTAAATTACCCTTGTGTTCTAGATGTAATATTTTAAACATCTTTCTGTGGTTGAATAATGTTATTAGCAAAATAGCTCTGGTGAAGGACTTCTCAAAATAAAATGTTGCTATTTAGATATTTACATTTTAATGTTGTTTCTAGTTGGTACCCAAAATGTGATATGTTCAACACATGTAAAAGTATTATATATATATATATATATATATATATATATATATATATATATAATTCAGATTACTCCCCCATTTCTGGTTTTTATCTCCCATATTTTAATATTGTATATTGTCAATTTTTTTCTGTAAATATTTAAGTATTTTTCTGTTAAGAAGCCAGGAATCAATGATCTTCATCCTTGAAGACCACACAATCTCTATCCCAAGCACACAACACAAATAATATGTACAAATTGGTAATAGCTTCCTTAAAATAAGATTCTATTTGCAAGGGCAGCCCTTCACTGGCTAGTCTAATGGGCTTTATTTAACAATCCTGTCCAACCCCATGTGTAATGACTCAGAAACAAGGACTTATTCATGCTCTTTTCCTGCCAGACTTTTTTTGTAGCTCTCCAAGGATTGGTCAGATACTATCCTGCGTTGTGTAAACTTTGACATTTTTTGAGAATGAAAAGACTTATGATGTTAGTAAAGACGCAGAGAGAGTAAGCGTCAATTAATTCCTGAAGGTAAGGTTTCTACCCCATATGAGTGAGGGGTGCAGTACAAATGTATTAAGTAAGAGTTTAACAGTTGTGCATTTGGCTTTAATTTTTCTTCCTACCCTATATGCCAATATGCATTCCTACTCCATCACACCCCTGTTCCTTCCTCTGGCCCCCTGTATGGTATTCATGTTATTCTTGGGTTCTCCTTTCTCCTTCTCTGTCTACTGCCATCCTATTTGCTTCAGACTGTAGGTGATGTGCATCCTGCTACACTCAATCCAAAGCCCCAAGCTGTTTTCTCATTTTACTATTGACATAGGTTTGTTGTTGTTGCTGTCATCGTTGCTGTTGTTGTTTTGGTTTGGTGTTTGTTTTTCGAGTACTCAGAGCTCATGGCTCTCAGTTTTTATTGAGGACTTGCTCCTCTGCTTAAGGAGCCCTATACATGACGTGGAACTATGGACACAAAAAATACATTAAAATAGCCACACAGGGAAATATTATAATGAATCTTATTGTTTTGTATAATATATGTCAATAAATGATGTATAGCCCTGACATGATCATACATTCTAATCTTACTCTCTTCCCTAAAGAATAAGATTGTTATTGTAAATTATCATGATTCTTTTGTGTCTTTTTTATTGGCTTATTTATATTTATGTATTTATTAACATATCTGTTGCTTTGTTTTACTATATACAAATGGAGTCATACTAAACAACTCCTTTTAATTAATAGAGAATATTGCAGCACAGTATCATACAAGCCTTTGCTACCCAGACTGACCACCTACTCCGTTTATTCTCTTCCTCCTCTCCTCTGGTGGAATGAAGTTAGGTTAAGATTAGAATATTTCATATTTTTCTTTGAATTCACAATGAGATCAAGATAGGGAAAGGGCCCTCTTAGTTCAAAGCCTTTCTTTTTTGCTTCTTGTATTTCAGAGGCATGGCAAACAGCTACCAAAAACCTCTACTGGAAGAAAAGCTTATTATGTAAAAGTAAATCCAATCTGTGCTTAATTTATACTATATGATTTAATTCACATTTCCATCACATTTAATGATCACAAAGATCAATGAAAATATTCCTTGGTTTATATATTATAGAAATCTTCTAAGGCTTGTTTTAACACAAAGATGTATATTAGAGAAATGTCCTGAATAATTTGTACTTGCTAGATTCTGGGCTAAAACTCCAAATTAATACAAACATAGTAGATTTTATAAAAGTCTTATTTTTTTAAAGATGAGGTAGTGGGGATTGTATTAACAATAGTTATTACCATGTATTTGATTTACAGCATTGAACATGCTAAGTTCTAAATGACTGCTTTGTAGATTTGACAAATGGTGAAAGTTGATACTAATACCATATATGTAGAAAATACATATACTAAGACAGTGTTATAAAAATCCTCTCGTTATTGACAAAGTTGCTTTTAAATTTCTTAGTTTACAAATCTCATTAAAATACATCACCATACTGCAAAAAGTGTTCTAGTTACTATCTAGTCTGCAACCTTATTGTACCAATTTAATAAATTATTATCTTAAAATAGGTATACAAATAAATGAGTACATATATAATATACAACCTTTACATTATATTCTGACTTACTTTTAAATATCAATCGAGATAATTTTTAGAGTCAACTACTAATGCACAAATGAACTGTTAAGTGACAAAAAACTAAATTGCTAAGTTTAAAAGTAGTATTCAGCCCTTACTTAAGCTAAAAGGTAAACACTGATGCTTAGGAATTGTAGAAGTCTTCTTTAAAGAAAACAAATCTGGGTTTGACAAGAAGCAAGTTGCAAGACCTAACTCACAAGATGCAGATGGTTGACAGGGGCACTTATATCAGCACAGGTCATGTCAATTTAGCCACTTCTAATGTTCAAGGCTATGACTGAAGATCAAAGATATAGATCCTATGGCCTATGTATAAGATAAACCCAAAAGGCCTTTTCTCTATTTGTCACTCTGTCTGATGAGTTCTGCTGTGATTTTAGAGCCAAATTTAAATGCCAAATTAATGTGTTTTATAGCCCCAGATACACAGACAGCATCATTAGCAATCTCTCCAACCTCTGGAAAATTATTTAGAGACTAAGGGAAAAAAAAGAATGTGAAATGATGGGTGAGCATTTCTTAAAGTACAAGTAGTTGTCCATCAGTAAATAATGTTAAAAGGCTGAATCTACTTGGGCAGATAATATGCCACTCAACAAATACTTTTGAGCCTCTATCCTGTACCAGGTACATTGTTCAGCGCTTATTCTCCAAAGCCCTTATTGATTTTTCCCTCAAGTTGAAATTCCTCAAGAATATACCTGTTCTCAGAATCACCCAGTCTTTTGGGTAGCTGCATGATGTGGAATGGCTTTGGCTAGGAGACAAGAGACAGGCCTCTCCCATTCTCATTAGTGAGGAACTGATGATATCTAGATAGAAGCTTTGCAGTACAAGTGGGCAGAATATGAAAAAGTTTTCATAGAACATCTGTAAACATGGATCTTGTCTTAGTCAACACAGAAATAAACAAGTACATAATAAATAATACTCTTACATTTACTATCTAAATTATATAAATGACTTAATAAGTAAATGAGTAAAATAATGATTTGACTTTACCTGAAATCCAAAATACCACTAGATATTCCAGTAGGAAGACTCCTGTGCTAAGTCATCCTTGCCTAGGATAATTTTGCTGATTAGCACTAGCTAAAAGAATCTAGTGTCTAATTCTTGACCAGATGAACCTAAAGCCAAATAATATTTTTCTCCATTTAATGAAAGTTGCACAGCCTTGGTGCAGTGGGAAGGGGCTTGGACCTGCCTAGGCTCAGTGTGCTGGGCTCTGCTGACTCCCCATGGGAGACCTCGATTCGGGGGATGTGGAGATGTGGGGTGGCTTAGGAAAGAGGGCTGGTAGTGGGATGATGGGGGGGTATTTGTGGATAGCATGTGGAGTGAGTAGAAAATTTCTTAATAAAGAAAAATGAAAAAAATGGAATATCCAAAAAAAAAAAAGAAAGTGCAACTGTAATCCTAAGTGTTGTTTCAAATTTGGCAAATTCATGCATACATATATGTCTCCTCCTGGTCATGTCTTTCCTTTTTTTAATTTATATTTTTATTTATCACACAGACTAATGTGTTCCTTTATGTTATTTCTCTACAAATATCTCACTCTACATTCATATGAACATCTATTACCCTTCCCATCCTGCTGGCACCTTTCTCCCATGTAAGTGGTCCATATTTTCATACATATGCAATATTCCTGTATATCAGAGATAACACAAAGTATTTTTCCCTCTTTTCCACCTACACTCTCTTGTTCACCCCTCTCTACTCCTTTAACCATCAGAAAAGTACAAATCAAAAGTCCATGAGATTCCAGCTTATCATAGTGAGAATGGCTATTATATTCTCAAAAAGTGCAGAATGTTGGTCATTGAAAGAGACAAACTATTCATTCACAGTAAGAATATACAGTAGTGAAGTAAAAGGTGTCCTCTAAAACTAAGAATAGATTCATCATGGTACATCATTCTTGAGAAAATAGCTAAAGAGATCCAAGACAGAGCAACCACCATTTCATCTTTTCAACTCTTATTTATTAATTTGTAATATCATACATGACTACAATGTATTTTGATCATCCCCCATGCCCCCTCCCATCTTTATTTAAGTCCAAGTACCATTTCCAGTGAGTGCGTGGATGTAAGGAAGCAGCAACTGGAGCATGGGCAACCTATCATAAGTCATACCACTAAAACACTCAATCTCCTTCCCAAGGGGCCATCAGTGCCAAGACATCAACAGCTATGAGTGGAACCTCACGGATTCCTTCCTTCTCCATGTGTGAGTGTTGACTGGATTAATATTGTGCTGGTCTGGTACTCACAGGTATGGCAACTATAAGTGCACAAGTTTGTGGTCCTCTCATTTCTAGAAGACTGTTTCACAGAAATCTTTCCTGATCACTCATGCTTAGAATTTCACTTCCTCTTTTCCATGATATTCCCTGAGCTTTGAGGAGTGGGGGAGGTGAGGTGATTTAGATTTGCCATTCATAAATGAATACCACACTATTACTTATTTTCTACTCTTTGACCAGTTACAAGTCTCTGTATTAGCCACTATCTCTTTCAAAAAGAAGCCTCTCTGATAAGGCGTAAGAAATATCCTAGTCTATGAGTACAAGAAGAAGTATTTAGAAGTGCTCCTACGTCATTTTAGGGAAATGATAGTAGTAAAGCCTATGATTGCCCTAGCCATGTGTTCTTAACCAAGTTTACAGTAACAAACATGATTTCTCTCCAGTGGAGCATGTCTGTTCTAGTTTTCTTTCTGTTTCTGTGATAAAACATTCTGGTCAAAAGCTGCTTGAAGAAAGAAGTGTTGGTTTGTCTTACACTTCCTGGTCAGAGTTTATCATTAAGGAAACTCAAACAAGAAACCTTAAGTAGAAAGTATTAAGAAATTCTGCTTGCTTGCTGGTTTGAAGTGCCTGCTTAGCTATATTTCATTTAGCACAGGATCACCTGCATAGGGATGATGTCACCCACTGTGGACTGAACATTCTTGAAACAATTAAAAATCAAGAAGATCTCCCATCGACATGCCCATAGGTCATTCTAGTCTGGCAAATATCTAAAATGAGAATCCCCTTTCAGGTGACTCCAGATAACATCAAGATGACAAGCAAAGCTAAGAGTGAAAGGGACAGAAGCCCAATTAGAAAGCTGTTGGTTATTCCCATAACATTCAAGCCATCATTACATCAGTAGACTTAGATGCCATGCTGTCTGTCTCTTAGGTCAGTCATAGGTTTCTCATCAGTGTAAGACTTTTGATGGCTTTTCTCCTTAGAAGATTGCAAAGCATATTTCAGCATTATTAAAGGTAGCCAACAGGGTGAAAAAGGTTGCTATCACTTTGATGTCTCCATGTCCTGTAGCAGGAATCTTAAAAGTTCTTATTAATGAAATCAAACCTGGAGCCAGGTATTGGGGTGAACACTGAGTGATCAGAGAGACAGAACTAGCCACAGCTACCTCACCTCGCTGGATCCTCAGCTGATCTTGTTTCCTCAGACTGGAAGCCTCTGTGTCCTCATATCTGAATGGCTCTCAGCTGAACTGTGCTTCTTGAAAGCCTGAATGCTTAACCAGCCAAATGCTTAACTAGCCAAATGCTGCTAGTTTCCGGTCCTCACGCCTTATATACCTTTCTGCTTTCTACCACCACTCCCTGGGATTAAAGGCGCACTTTCTGGGATTAATGACACGTGTCACCAAGTTTGGCTGTTTCCAATGTGGCCTTGAACTCACAGAGATCCAGAGGGATTTCTATCTCTGAAATGCTAGGATTAAAGGCGTGAGTGCCACCATTTTCTAGCCTCTGTATCTAGTGGCTGTCTGTTCTCTGACCCCAGATAAATTTATTAGGGTACACAATATTTTGGGGAACACAATACCACCACAATGTCCTGTGATTAAAGTCTATACTATCTTGAGCAATATATTCTGTCATCAAGTTCTAATGTAAGTAAGCAATAATGAACAATGACAGGAAGCCATACTATCTTGGGGTGTTACTGAGAAGCCCTACCTAACAACTTCCAATACAGCATAACTCATAATGCTAAACTTTTTGCTTTATGATCTATGCCATCTGTGGATATGTGCAATTTTCTACACTCATTATCATATTCACAATCCTTTTAGTCCCAGAAAAGCTGGGTCTCCAATGAGCACAGAGTGCAGGTGTCTGCTCTTTGTGGCTTGCTGTGATTGGTCTCATTTGCAGGTTCTTTTCAACTAAGATAATTGAGCTATAACTGCAAACATTTTTAGGTGTCATGATTCAAATAACAAAGGTCAGCAGCAACTCATTATTCAAATTTCATTTATTGTTTAAATTTCTGTCATTTAGATGAAGAAATTTCTAAAAATGAGTTAGAAATCAAGTGTTGAATAGTCCAAATACTATAATAAATGATGGAATGATTGACAATGGCTCAAATACAAATAGCTTTATTTAATAACTCTCTTTATTATTCATTTTTCTGTCATCTGGAACTTCCCTACAAACTAAGTGTACACAATCAACACACCAAGAAATAAATACATATTTACACACTCACTCTGACTCACATGCACTTAAGGAAAGGCCAGGATGTGCCATCTCTGTTCTGATACTGCATTAAAATTTTAAAAGAAAAAATAATTAAAATTCCTTATTTAGTTTATTTGGATTGATTTCTGAAGTTATTAAGGCATGCAAGCTGATGAGAATTTTCTTTAAAATGTCATTCAGTTAATGAATATAGAACAATGAAATTTGAAAAATCACTATCTTGCAAGCCACAGTATAGTTATTGGTTCAGGTAGCAATATCAGTCAGTTCTAGACCCATATGCAGCAATAATAGATAATGATTTCTCCTCAGACCCCACTGATATATTCAGCACCATTTATATCACTTTCTGATATGCTAACAATGTTTATTGAAACAGAACTTTCTATGCAGCATACAAGCTGCTAATTTCAACTTGGTACAGACATCCTAAGGTACATTTAAGAACTTAAAAAAATGAATAAAAATCTAACTTTCAGTATATGAGAATTACTGAATGCATGAATGAGATTACCACCTGATTCACTTAAGTACGTAATAGGGTGGAAAATAAACTTGGTTTTTTCATAAAACACAGATGTCATCAGCTGTTCCCCACTCTACAATGCAGCTTATGTTGATTAAATACATGAGGAACATTTTAAAGTTTGGTACTTACTAGAGAAAAAAATTGAAATTGTCTCACCAAGGTATATTTTACCATAGTGTCTATTTTCTGTACACAAATAATTAGAAGAGTATATGCAAAGATTATCTTATCAATGACACCTTCACAAAATCTTTTATTTATTAATGTTGTGTACATTTTATTACTTTTATTGTTGTTCTTTATAGAGGTCCCACCTAGCAAACTGATCGTAAAGAAAATCATTTTTTGCTCTTGCCTTCCAATGGTTATATTTCATTATAACTTTTATACCAAATATGCAAAGACATGTATTTTCAGAACCTATCTGACTGAGTCCTATGTGACTTTTAAACCACCAGAAATAACTGTTAGCTTTTAGTTTCTGTTAATGGATTGATTTAAGGGGATGGTGGTCCAGTTTGTTGTCTATTACTGTGATAAACACCATTACCTAAATTAAATTGGAAGAAAAAGATTTATTTCATCTTACACTTCAAGAAAAAACAGTTCATCCCTGAGGGAAGTCAGGGCAGAAACTCAAGCAAGGCAGGAACCTGGATGCAGGAATGGAAGCAGAAGCCAAGGAGGAGTGTTACTTACTGGATTGCTCTCTGTGGCTTGCTCTGCATGCTCTGTATACAATCCAGGAGCACAAGCCCAGGAATGACACTAGCTCCAGTGCATTGGTTCTTCCAACATCAATCATTAATCAAGAAAATGCCTCATAGTTTTCCCTACAGGCCAATCTGATGAAGGCATTTTCTCAATTGAAGTTCCCTCTTGCAGATGATGCCAGCTTGTGTCAAGTTAACAGAAACAGATGGCATCTTGGGAAAATTCCATGGCTTTGCAATGTAACAAATACCTGTATTCTCTGCTCTGTGAACAGACAGTATCATGAATTATAAGATTTGTTGTTTTTTCTCACAAAAGTGTACTTGTGAATTAGATTTATAGTTATAATCTATTAGTCTTTCTTAATTTCTATTAATATTTGTGTTCTGATCAGGCAAAAAATGTATTTTTATCTTTATAAATTTTATACTGGATAACAGTATCCAATCTACTACAGGTGTATATACAAAATATATCTGTGAAATATATATTTTCTCTTGCATGTAACATAGGATTGAAGAAGAATGTTTAATTACTTTAAACCAACTTAGAAAAACAGCATTTTGTGCAAATCCACTCCACTTATATGATAATATCCTCTCAAGGAAACTAAATAGCACATTCAAGATATAAACTCTTTCATAAATGTAGTTGAAAAGACATATTTAATTTGTGGTGTTAAAATCATATACTAATTTCTTCTACATAATATAATATAAAGAAATTTCTGCTGATTAGCCAAACTCAAACTTTTGGAGAATAATATGATAGACTTACAATAAAACCTTGTCTTTAAATATCTCTGTAAATTTATGATTTTAAAGGAAAGTGTTTGCATAGTAATAACGACCCTGCAGCACAAATGAAATTTTCAGATCAAATGAAAGTTCAGGTCTGCCTTTATTATAATGATAATGCCCTTAAGGGATCTTTGGTGATATTAGCACACTAAAATTACTTCATTTAAGACAATCAGCCATTATTAATAAAACTACCAAATATTACATTACCTGAGGAGTTTTAACTTCCAAGAGGGAAATTAGCTAATATCTGTCAAATACCTTAAAATTTAGTGTACCCCATCAACCTGCTGCATCAATGTATGTACTCTCGCTATCAAAATAATGGAAAATGTGTACATAGTAGCATATTCATTACATATAAAAGCTCAAGAAAAGGGCAAAATATGTTCTAGAAAATCTTGTTATATCCCACACAGTCCTAAAATATGAAAGCCAGCTTTGTGAAAGTCAATTTTTCATCAAGAAAAGCTGCTTATGATATATTGTTTACTGTGAATAGAGTGTTGCAAAGCTAAGTGATGCTAAACTTATGTCTTTATGAATGACAAATTTGTCTATCTTTTCATATTCCAGAGTGTATACGCAAGTATGTATGAGTATATAAAGAAAAATAATCACTATGGGATGAGATTGTGTGACCTTCCTTGCATATTAAAAATATTCCTCAGCTATTGGTTCATAGTTCATGTGTTTCCATTCGTTTGGCTATTTGTCCCTGTACTTTTTCCAATCTTGGTCTCAACAATTCTCACTCATACAAACCCTCCTCTTTCTTGCCAATTGGACTCCTGGAGTTCCACCTGGGGCCTGCCCAAGGATCACTGCATCTGGTTCCCTCAGTCATTGGATGAGGTGGGGCTTATACAGGTACACTTGGCTCAGCCTGGGGGGGAGGTGACTGGACCTGCCTGGACTGAATCTACCAGGTTGATCGCAATCCCCAGGGGAGTCTTTGCCCTGGAGGAGATGGGAATGGGAGGTGGGCTGGGGGGAAGGCGTGTGGGGGGGTGGGGGCGGGAGGGGGGAGAACAAGGGAATTCATGGCTGATATGTAAAATTAAATTAAATTATAAAATTTTAAAAAATTTAAAAAAATATTCCTTATGTAAATTAATCAAGAATCAAGAAAGCAAAGCACTCTATAATTA
This sequence comes from Peromyscus attwateri, assembly GCA_902168425.1. Taxonomy (NCBI): domain Eukaryota; kingdom Metazoa; phylum Chordata; class Mammalia; order Rodentia; family Cricetidae; genus Peromyscus; species Peromyscus attwateri. The sequence goes on from CABHPP010100684.1 coordinate 37,821, forward strand.
TTTGAAAATACACATAAGTGAAATAGGCTTTTGAATCATATCTTTATGAAGAGTTGGGGCTGGGATGTATTTCAGTGGCAGAATGCTTGCCTATCACATGCAAGGCCTGGATTCCATCCTTAGCACTAAAATTTAAAAAAAAAGCAAATAAATATAGAAAAATGCCTATGGCCTTCAAAACCATAAAGAAAGCTCCATAGTCTACAGGATACATACTAATTATCTATAATTATGGTAAACAAACAAGAAATCAATCCATTATATCCTTAGGGAATTTCTGCTTGCAAACACTTCCACAAAAATTATCTAGAAGCAACACTATATTATTTTTCTCTTCTAATTGGTGATGTCATATCACCAGATACTGGTTTAATTGAGATAAGTTAACCAGGGTCTCTGAATGTTGCAATGTTGTTTAGTTGAAAAATAATAGTGATAATATCTACTTCATAGAATATTATAAGGTAAATGGTAAAACAAACCCAGCATTTACATTGATTCTGGCTCATAACAATGAATACTTAAATCTTTACAAAGGCATGTACTGGGTTCATGATCTCTCAATTTAAAACTAAAAGGAAACTTCAAATATTTAGACTCTCATCCTAAAGTTGAGATTCTAAACAACCCCTGAATTCCATATAGTTTTCATCACAGCTTTCCTAATGATTACTGGAGAATGTAACAGGTTTTCTTTGGGTCATAACCAGCTCCCAAATCATGACAGAGACGTATTATTAGTTATGAATGCTCAGCCTTATCTTATGCTTGTCTCACTAGCTCTTATAACTTAATTTAACCTGTTTCTCTTCTTCTATGTTTTGCTTCTAGGCTTTTTACCTTTCTTTCATTATGCATGTCCTACTCCGTGTCTGGCTGACTGGTAGCTGCCTGCCTGGCCCCATGTGTCTCCCTCTTTTTCTCCCTCATTCTCTTCTCTCTTGTCTCTTTTCTAGCCTAGATCCCTCCTCCTACTTATTCTCTCTGCCAACTAGCCCTACCTATCCCTCTACTGCCTAGCTATCAGTCATTCAGCTTTTTATTAGACCAGTTAGGTACCTTAGGTAGGCAAGGTAAAATAGCAACACATCTTTACATAGTTAAAGTAATATTCAGCAGCAAAAGGGAGTTGAGACTTTTGTCATTATGAGTTTTGAACAAAGAAGCATGTGGTCTGGACAATTAATTTATCTTATGAACTGAAGTAATGTTGTACCATGATGTTGTCACTATAGTAGGAGCAGGGACTCAAGAAGGAAGACCTTTTAAGCACCAAATAAACATTCAGAATGGTTTTTCTGAGATTTATTAAGCTCTAACTAATGAAGGAAAGCTCACAACCTTTTCCTACATAATCCTCAAAATTACCTCTAAAGACAAGTATAACAGTTTCATTTTTTTATGCTTAAGGAGAGTTGTATCACTGTTTAAGTAAAAACATAGTACAAAAAACATAGTTTAGATGCAAATCCTGGCAGCCTAAAGGAGGAGATAGCAAAAGTCACACCTTTAAAATGAGGCATGTAACTGAAATAACAGCTTATTAAGAAGAGAAACACACTCTCAAGAACGGGAGTAGGCTAGTAAGCTGAGGGAAGAGCCCCCAGTGCCACCTCAGAGCTCAGAGTCACAGAAATGAGAAAACATATCCAATATCAAAATTAAATAACTAAATAGGATTGAGTGGGAGTTGATCCAATGTCAATTCAGATTTGTGTCTAGATTTCGTCTCGATATCTCAGTCCATCATATCAGTGCAAACCAGAGTGGGGGCAGACTTCAGGCAACTTTGGCAAAACTTGAATCGCATCTTACAAGTTTTGCTTATGTTCTTTAAGATGGTGTTTGTCAAAATATAAGTAAGTGAGTTAATCTCTCAGGCACCTATGAAGGGTATGAAATTGGTTTTACACAATCTTTTAGCTAATTCTACAAAACAGTGAACAAATTAAGATCAAGGAAGAATGTGTTTAATAATTATGATGAGTATGATTTTCGAAGGAATTATCAAAACACCTGCTTCTGTAATATGCTGTAACAAACCAACAGGGTCACATCTCTTTACCTTAGTGATCTGTGTATGTAAGGTTTCAATTTAAGTTGACCTAATCCTTGTTAACAAGTTCAAACTATACACACCAAATATTCAGTGGAATATAATGAAATTTGGAAATAATCCAATATTACAAATATGAACATTTTTGATATATTTATATCCATGAAGTCATTTGCCTTTAGTTGGTATAATCAATTCATTAATTTATAACTGCATGAAAAATTTGTCTTTTCCTTTCCTGACTTCTGTAGTGGTAAACTTGTTTCTACTAAATGTCAAATAATTTGATGCCAAATTTATTTCATAGTATTTTAGGCCAAAGGTACAAATATTTTGAGAAAATGATCAGATCATATAACATTGCCAAAGTTTGTGAATTAATCATCTAAACTACAAATACTTTCTCAGACCAGCATGATAGTTTTATAGGTTCATCAATTAAAAAGAGAGAGAGAGAGAAAGAGAGAGAGAGAGAGAGAGAGAGAGAGAGAGAGAGAGAGAGAGAGAACCAGATAAGGAACTATTTTCATCCTCCTGTTTCTGAAGGATGGTCTTGTTTAGGTACTCTTAAGAATCCCATTAGACTGTGAGTAGTCTATACACTGGATAAATCCATTAGAGATGCATTTTGATCATTTTACAAAGATAGTGATATTATCATTTTCTTCTTCTGAATGGAGAAAAAAATTTACAAAGTATTAAAAAGTAACTTGATTATAAGATTTTGTCAGAAACTGTAATGTCTGGCTTAGATCCAGTCATTTCCTGAATCTCAGCTTGCTAGGATTTCCCAACAACAGAATTATGCATAATCCCCTTGGGCTCCTTACCTTGCTGAATATTAAAAAACTCCAGCTCACAGCAACAACAGCAAAAATACATGAATGCAATAACCACTTTCTCCATTTTTACAACTGGATCTTTCTGAAACACCAGTCCATTTCTAGTCATGGGCAACTCATGCTTCCACATCAAGCTCTTTGATCCTTTCTGTGTCATTCTATAGAAATCAGACCTAATCCTCTTGGATTATTTCTAATTCCTCTAGGCTGCAGTGTTCCATACCATGCATCATAGTTCTGAGTATTACTTGAACACTCTGTAGAAAGAAAATCTAGGAAATTGAGTACTGTCTCCAAATTGTACACCACTGACTTCCTAACTCTTATCACGTTTTGTTTTTGTTTTTGATTTGTTTTTCCTATGAATCAACATCACTGCAACCCTAAGGGTGCAGCAGAGTTGCACATCTCTCAGTAGTAACCAACCCTTCTCTAATTGGACTTAAGACCTATTTAACCAGAGAGAAGCCATGCCTAGTACTGAAAACCTAGCTAACTACTCATTTCTAGTGAAGTCATGGTTAATGGAGGAAAATCCACAATCACTAATTTACTCACCCAGAATAATCCCTAACATCAATCTATAAAGATTTGTTCTTATACTGATAGGTAAGTGTGGTGATATTTTATTTATGCTGAAATGTGATATTTTATTTGAATGTTAATAAAGTTTGCCTGGAGATCAGAGGTCATAGCCTTAAACAAGTCCACATGGGTAGTAGCCCATGCCCTTAATCTGATCACATGACAGGCAGAGTCTCTGTGTGGTTAAGGACACAGCCAAGCTTGGTGACATGAGCCTTTAATCCCAGTACCAACCATAGAGACCTGGACGTCTGTGTAGACAGAGAGTGACAAGGAAATCATGTGGCTGGGCTTAGAGCCAATGAGAAGACAGAACAGGAAGACAATAAAGGCACAGGTTAGACAGGGAGAGCTTCTCTTGGGAAGCTACAGCAAGGTGGTGAGCTAAGGTTAGTTGGCGGCTATTGCTCTGATCTCTATGGCTTGCACCTCTGTATTTGGCTCTGTGTTTCTTATTTAATAAGACTGTTTAGAAATTCGTCTACAGGTAAGTGTAGTCTTTACTGCTCACCAGTGAAACTTCTCTGAAACCAATGAAGACCATTACAAAAACCCACAACCAATCAAAATGAACAAAGGTAGAGCACAGTCTCAGTGAACACATCTACAAAACACTCCTGTACCTAAAGCTCAGGAAACA